>OY723389.1:52067274-52095194 GCA_963210295.1 Ophion ellenae
GGAAGGGAGAAAAAAGAGAGAGAGAGAGAGAGGGAGAGAGAGAGAGAGAGAGAGAGAGAGAGAGAGAGAGAGAGAGAGAGAGAGAAAGAGAGAGAATGAGAGAGAGGAAGAGAAAGAGAGAGAAAAAAAAATGCACGTATGCATATAGAGATAGTAGCAGATGTACACGTACGTCTTGAACGTAGAACGACGAGTTGCAAGAGCTCAGTACTTCGTTATTCCAGAGACGTCGGTTAATGTCCCCTCTGATCCAACCTATTCCTTTTTGACGGCACTCCAGAGACATTCAATTTAGATTTCGTATGCAATTCCGTTCGCCCTTTTTTTTCTCCTTTGCCATGTCCCGAACGTTATTCGTACCGCATAGCCGTTTCACGTATCTTTTCGGCTGCATACGTCTTTTCCGAAAAATGAAAACCATTTATTTTCGAGCGATAGTCATATTGCGATCTGAATTTATAAATTCAAGCGCTCGAGCGTTGTTTCGCAACTTTTGTTTCCTTTTCTTTTCTGTTCCCGAAAAATGATAATTTTTTGTTTTACGTGTATGATACATTTTATAATTTATCCTTTGTATTTATAATACTTATTTCGTATACATGTTTTATTATATACACTGCCGCTCAAAAGTTTGGATACACGAGTCGATATTTCTTGCCGCGCTAAAAGTTACATAGGTTCGTCAAAAAAAAAAAAGATAACGAAATTTACCGAACGGCGTTTCGAAGGGAACAAATTCAGCTTTGTTTTGCACTTTTGAAATAGTTTTTATGATTTTTTTCGACCCGGTACCATCGAGAATTGGACGCATGACTTATGAAAACATTTTTCGTCGTGTTTATCCATGATAAACTTGTACGGGGTAGTGTGAGCACCATTTTCGTTTTTTGTAAAGATTCGTACGATTTTTTTGCCCAAAGTTATTTCATTTTTTCCAAAAAAATGCAAATTTTGGAAAATGTTATGTAACTCAAGAACGATAGGGTCTAAGAGGAAATATCAAAGATATAAAAAGTAGCGTAAGTTTATACTGGATAGTCTGGAATTTTTGAAAAATTTTCCTGTGAGATTTTCTTTTTTACTATTTTTGCTCGACACTCTGATGAGTGGAATGGCTTAACTCGAAAAGGATGGCGTTTAGGACAAAATTCGAGATACGCCGATCAATTGTTCGGACGATTCTCCGAGATTCGGCAAAAAAAAATTCAGATAAAAGTTCCGAAACAATTTACGCGAATTCAGAATCGAAAGTTACAAAAGTTTCTCCCGATATTTTTTTGTAAACGCCGTATTTTTCGAGCTAAGGCATCCTACTCAGAGTTTCGACCGAAAATAGTAAAAAAAAAATTCAGAGGAAAATTTTGAAAAAATTCCAGGGATCCAGTATAAACTTACGCAACTTTTTACATCTTTGACATTTTCTCTTAAACCCTATAGTTCTTGAGTTGCGTTGCATTTTCCAAAAGTTGTCCTTTTTAGCAAAAAATGAAATAACTTCGCGAAAAAAAATCGTACGAAACTTAAAAAAAACGAAAATGGAGCTCCTGTTACCCCGGTCAAGCATATCATGGACAAACATGACAAAAAATGTTTCCATTACTCGTGCGTCCAATTCTCGATGGTCGAAAAAATATCATAAATATTCAAAAACAGTAAAACAAAGCTGATTTTGTTCCCTTCAAAACGCCCTTCGGTATATTTGGTTATCTTTTTTTTTTACGAAACTATGTAACTTTTAGTGCGGCAAGAAATATCGACTGGTGTATAAATACTTCATTTCATTGTTTATTTAATTCATATTATTTATTTGTTTTGCCTACGTATATTCTATGAAATATATATTCCTACAAAAATCAGTTCAAAAATAATTTGCAATTTTTCAAATCTCAAACCTTTCGAGCGCAGGGAAAAAATTATACTTTCGCAATCTCACAATCCGAATGCTCCCGGGGTTTCTCTTATGTGCTCCGTCGCGTGTCGTCTTATAGAATCTCATAAAAGTTGCGTTAAAATAAACGTTAAACGTCTCTTCGTATATACGAGTAAAGCGTAAATACAAATCGTACTACACCTTTCGTGCCAGGAGTTTATTTACTTACGTTGCGGTCACGCTATATTCCATGTGCCCTCCACTTTTTCATATTTGAACGATCGTTGGGAAGAAAGAGAGTGAGAGGGAGATAGAGAAAGATGGACAGACGGACGGACGGACAGACAGACAGAAGGACAGGCGAACAGAGACAGACAGACGGACGGGCAGATAGACAGACATACAGATGGAGAGAGAAAGAGAAACAATGGGTCACATAATAGTTATCCTAATCCTTATCTTATAACTATGTGTAGTACTATTTTAAAGTATGATTTCAAGTAAATTTATACGTATAATAAAAATTGAATAAAAAGAGAAGATAAAAAAAATAAGAAAAAACGAAAGGGGGCATAGAGAAAGACAGTGGTTAGACTAGCTTATTGATTGGACTAGATTTATGAGATTTTATTAAGATTTATGAAATTAAATTATCAATTAGATAAGATTAGATTATTATTATTATTTACACCGAGAGAGAGAGAGAGAGAGAGAGAACATTTGTTTATTCCGTGCTCTGGAGCTTCAGCTCCCTAAGAGCACCGTGCATATAAAATCAGTACAAACTCATAAAAACCATTTGTTCATACACATTTTTCTACGACCAACTTTTTTGAGAGAGAGAGAGAGAGAGAGAGAGAGAGAGAGAGAGAGAGAGAGAGAGAGAGAGAGAGAGAGAGAGAGAGAGAGCGAGCGGGCGGAAGGGAAGAGAAAAAATAATAAAACGATAATACTTGAAGCAATTTTGGACAACATTTCACGTAAAGTTACTCGAAATATAATATTGAACTTTTTATACTGTGTGTATAAATATATACATGCACACATCCATACATGGATATATATGTATACATTTATGGATGTGTGTATGTATGTATATATGTATACAGCAAAAAATACAGAGAGAGAGAGAGAGGGCTTTTGGTGGCACACGTCTGCGGGCGTATATTAATGGCCTTACAGGGAGATCGATAGTCGTGGAGTCCGTGAAAAGCAATTACGCCTTATGCCTTCTATATTATGTATGCGAGTATGTGTACACTATATATATATATATATATATATATATATATATATATATATATATATATATATATATATATACACTAAATATCTCTCACTGATTGGCCACGCGAGAGAATCTTGTGTACGAAAAAGGAATATAATAAGGGTACGTTTTTTTCGGCATGCCCAGCTCATTTTTCCCTCCCTCCCGCCCTCCTCTTCCCCTCTCTCTTTCTCCCGGACCTGTCCTCCGTCCCTCGTCATTAACAATTTGAATAATTGCCCTGCGTCCTACCGCCGCCTGCCCTTCCCTTTCTCCCTACACATTACCGTGCTCGTAAGACTCAAAACGATATCAAAAACAGAAGAAAAAAACCTTGAAAAGGAGACCAGGCTAGTGTCTTTGGGGTTGAACGGGAGGTAGCGCGGAGGGCGGTGGAGGGCCACAAAAAGGGACTCGAGGGTCGCAAAGAGTCGTGCTCTCGCGTCGAGAGCGCCCTCGCCGTTACTCACGGCGTCGCCCAGCTTTCCCTTTTTATGATTCTCGACTCGCCCGCGCGGTGGCCGATGCTTCCTCTATGCTGCACACACGTACAGACACACTGTGTGCATGCCCACTCTGCTTTATACGAGGTTTCTCCCTTTTCTCGCCCCCAACCCTGACTCTCTCTCTCTCTCTCTCTCTCTCTCTCTCTCTCTTGCCCTCTGTCTCTATCTTTGGCCAGGCACTCTTGCGAGGGCGTAATTGACGTAATAGAGCAATTATCTCGGGGTCCAGAAGTAAAGTACGTACGGAATTAACGCGCGGAGATATATCGTGTGCACACGAATATGGGTTCAGATGTGAGCGGCAAGAAGGCCCTTGCGAGTATGGTTAGAGAGTGGCCCTTGTGCCCTTTCATTACAATATATATATATATATATATATATATATATATATATATATGAGACCATATCATGCGTCACATTTGGAAGGGCCTCAAGGTTGTGTGTAATCCGACCAAGAATAACCTGTACGCCCTTTTACCATTAGGGCTTCGATATGCAAATGGGAATACATGTAGATATATATGTACACACGATCGAGTGGCTGAGTGCAAAAAGCGAGAATTTACGTGCGGTTGAGATAACACAAATACACATTTATTAGTTTTATTCTCGATCCCTCTCATTCGCCATCGTTCTGAGGCTGTTTTCCGCGTCTCTACTTCCGTCCGTTCGTTCGGTTTGCTTTGGACGAAGCGAGGAGAAATACGCAGCTTCGAATGTTTATTTAACGATCCGAGGGCTAATTGTATATTACGAGGTACAAAGGATGGGAGATTCAAAGAGGATCACCGCGATGTTAGGTTTCCGGCATGCCGTACGGAGTTTTTAGCCCCCCCCCCCCCCCCCCCCCCCTGCCGGGCCAGACCTGATTTCATTCACTATGTCTTTCAGTGCACTATCTCTATCCATCGCGCCCTCGCGCCGTCTCCCTCTCACTCCCTCTTCCTCTCCCTCCCTATGTTCCCCTCACTCTGTTCCACTCTATACAGTTATAACGCATAGCAACCCACGCAAGAAGATATCTCTGTTTCAGCATTCTCTTTTGCGTGGTCTTCTTCGGCCTCCCTCCGGCTCCTTATTCCCTTTTTTATTTATTCTCATTTAGGGCACTCTTGTTCCTTTCGTCCTGCCTTCCGAGTATCCGGCTCGCAGTCCTCTGGCTATTCTCTTTCCATCTCTCACTTTCTCCCCCTCCCTCTTTGACCCTCCTCTCTTCCTCTTCCCTGCCTCTCGCACTCCTCTTGACCGTCGTCCAAAGACATGAGGGTGCCTCCCCATTCGACGTTCAACTTATTCGATACACACTCTTTCCGAGCGTGGAATCATCCTGAAGGAGATACCCTGGACGGTGGTTCGGCCACGGCAGAGTTTCAGCCAAAGATTCCTCATCCAACGTTCATGCGGGAAAGCGAAGCTCCTTGCGGATTCAATTGTTCGCCGTACCCCGTAGCCGGCATACCTTTCATTGCCCAAGGTGCAATTGTTTGCTCAGTGTTATGAGGACGCGGCCGAAACGGTTGGAGAAAAGGAGCGATCGAAGCACTTGTCTGGGGACAAAATTTGATCATTGATCGCTGGGAATGCCAAGTAAATGTTTTGCACCTGAGGGAATCTTCAGTATCTGTGGGAGGATCCGCAGCTGCCGTGCTATCACAACCAGTGATGGTGAACACGCCAGGCGGTGTACCGCGATGAAGTAAGGTCAACATCATGCGTGACAGATGTCACCGAGAATCTTATTGCAAGAAAGCTCTTGCGGCTTCCACATGAACGAACAATGACACACAATAGAGACCTGCAAAGCTATCAACTGAAAATCTAACTGCCAAAGCTCCAATACTGCCGTGAACCAAGACACTAGACTTGCCTTAGAGCCTGAAAGTTTGATCCTGGAACTTTGCCTTGATGCTATGACAGTGACATGTACTCTCTTGGCTTAGGTAGAGCCTGAGGCAGCTAGACTTGCCTTAGATAGAGCCTGAAGACTTGCCTTAGGTGCCTTGGATATACTTGCCTTAGATAGAGCCTGAAGGCAACTAGACTTGCCTTAGATAGGATAGAGCCTTCAGAATAGAGCCTGAAGGCAACTAGACTTGCCTTAGATAGAGCCTGAAGGCAACTAGACTTGCCTTAGATAGGATAGAGCCTTCAGAATAGAGCCTGAAGGCAACTAGACTTGCCTTAGATAGAGCCTGAAGGCAACTAGACTTGCCTTAGATGGAGCCTGAAGATTTGATCCTGGAACGTTGCCTTGATGCTATGACAGTGACATGTACTCAACTGATAAACCGAAGAGAAGCTGATCAGGCACTCACAGTCTTCATTGGGTAAGATCAACATCAACTCGGATTAATCTAGCCGCAAATCTAACCTTTCATCTTCGAAATCAACGAATGATAAGATGCAATCAAAAGATATCTTCTAAAATGCCGAACTGCCGAGCATCCAATACTGCTTTGACCGAGAAAAGTCTGGCTAGTCTTGGATGAAACCTGAAGATTTGATCCTGGAACATTGCCCACATCACAATGACCCAACCGATTGACCACTAAAACTTTCAGGGTGTGAGGAACCGGAAGAAAAGAAGCGCAGGGAAGTTCCAGATGGTCAATCGTGGACCATTTTGGTCCTTCCTACTCTGGACTTTGACTTTTCCCGTTTATCCGGCTGAGCTGGCACTTTGCCGGAATATGATATGTTAGCGTCTTTATTTATACACATATATATACATGTGTACCCTACAGGTAGTGTGTACATACTGGAGTTTTGTCGTAGTTACCATCTTGTGGAGGCCCCTGGCTGTCCGTTCCCTGCGGCAGTGAAACAATATCCGTCCTCGACACATCGGTCGCTTCTGGTTTATTTACTAAGAGAGAAGACCAGAGAGAGAGAGAGAGAGGGAGAGAGAAAGAGAGAGAGAGAGAGAGAGAGAGAGAGAGAGAGAGAGAAAGGGCAGATCTTTCACCACAGACACGTGAACTAACTCTGTCTCCATCTTCCCTTGTTGGTCCATACAAGCCGAGTGTCTCATCTGACCCAACGACCGCACAGCATCCAGCACCAACCAACGGCCATTTACCGCAAGGCACGGCCATCAAGACTACCCGACACCCTTCGCCAAGCATCAAGAGAGACAAAGAGAGACAAAGAGAGAGAGAGAGGGAGAAGGAAAGAGCTCTCGTTCTCAACGGTTCAAGAGTGACGTCGAGTCCTCGTCGAAAAGTCGAGAAATGGTGGAAACTTCAGACCATATAGCGATGTAATTCCTACGCCATCCAGCTGAAACTTCTGTCGAGCTTTTCACGAAACTTTGTATGAGCGACTCCAGAAAACTTCACATTTGAGATGGCGAAAATCTTAACGGTAATTGGACGATTTATTGCTCCTCGAATGGAATGCAGTCTGGATTAACCTGATGTTGTTTTTGGGAGGAACATTTTACCAAAAAATAGTGTATTTATGTTCTAAAGTTTTTCCTTGGCGTTCCACAATCTTCTGATCAATTTCCTACGTCTCTTATTGATTTTGATCATTTTCGTTGTGGACCACTTATTTTGGCAATTCCCTTGTACGTAACCCTCTTTTGCTTAATCGATTTTCTCACTTTGATTGTGAATTATCATTTTGGAAAGTCCCTAGTAACTAACCTACTTTTTTTTGAACTGATTTGCTAACCGTGATCGTAAAACATCATTTCGGGAATGCCTTACCTACTTTTTCAATTGCCTTTAATCACTTTGATTGTGGAACATCATTTTGAACAATTCCCTACTACGTAACCTACTTCTTTGATTTGATAACTCCACTATGGACCCTCAGTTTTAGCAACTACGTAGATCCTAACCTATTTCTTTTCAATTGATTTGATCACTTCAATGGCGGACCACCAATGTTGTGGATCGATCATCTTGATTGTGGAGCATCAATTTTGGTGATTCCCTGAAACCTAATCCCTTTTTTTCGATTGGTTTGCTTACTGTGATAGTGATTTCGGCAAATCCTTACTACCTAACCTACTTCATCGATTTAATAACTTCACAATGGGCCACCAATTTTAGGAACTCCGTAGAACGTAACATCTCTTTTCGATTGATCTGATCACTTCGATCGCGGGACACCAATGTTGTGTATTGATCACCTTGATTGTGGAGCATCATTTCGGGGAATTCACTACAATCTAGCCTACTTGATTTGATAACTTCACAATGGACCACCCATTTTGGGAACTCCGTAGAACCTAACCTATTTCCTTTCGATTGATTTGATCACTACAATTGCGGGCCGCCAATATTGGCAATTTCCTAGTACCTAACCTAATCCTCTTTCGATTGATTCGCTCACTGGGATATCGGACTATCAATTTGGCCGATCAATGGGGCACCGCCCGCATCAATCGGTGAAAAAAGTACCTCTGCCGGACCGACACCAAGGACCTTTTTCCTTTCAAAAGAACCCTCGAGTACGTAGCCAACCGTGTATATTTGCATTGTAAAACAGCTCGGCCCCGCCGGAAGGACAATCAATCACCGAAATAAAGCCGAGTGTATACAGAGGCTGAGAGTACATTTACGAAATCATCGTGTACCCTATCTTTCAAGACGAAGTGAAAGGAGTCTCTTTCGTCACGTTTGAGTGCAACAGAGATACTGGATTTTCACTCACAGATTTAGTTCTCAGAAATGCGTAATATTTAGGCCAGAAGAAAGTACGCTTAAAATCTTCCTTTTTTATGTCGCTTTCAGTATAATATTGGTAATAAAAAAGGACGGAAATAAAACATACAAAAATGATAGTTTTTTCTTCTAGTATGGAGACAATAATATACTGCTGTAACATTATATATATATATATATTAGTGTGTAGGTAGTAAAGATTAGTGCGTGCAAACTTCGGAAGTTAAAAGAATTAAATTCCATCTCCGATTATTCACGCTCATTACACATCACGTTCATAAATAAATCGTATAAAGAACTATAATGTTTCCGACATACGGACGCTGCACGTGTCAATTTTTCCATTTCGATAGACGTGATGTCGCGCTAACGAATGTCTGCTCGCTAGTTCAATTTTTTCTCTCGTGATCAATAATAAGGGATGTTTATAATTCCTGATCCTGCCGTGAAAACCAGGATCGGTACACCGAATGAATAATGCAATCGCGTTTCAGCGATGAGTGGTCACGTGATATTCGAATCCGTAATAAACCCCGCGCGATAATAATCGAGAATCCACTCGTAATGCATTACGAAGCGTTATGGCGTGGCTCCGCTCTCGCGAAATAATTTAATGCAAAACGTTTCGTAGTATATTTTATCCGCGTACGATACACACAAACCCATTTACCTGTATACAGGGTGGCACATTTGAATCGACGCACTCGAATATCGTCGAAACGGTTGATGATAACGAAATATTTTTCAGACGAGAGTTAAATATTATCACGAGGCACATTGTCTGGTCCAAGTAATTTTTTTCTTTGTGGACGCGTAGGTGACTTATGAAGGTCAACTTTGCTTTTCAAATGACAGCATACATCGTTCAATGCAGCGAACGGTGCAGCTGGTTATCCCTCGCACAAATGTGATACAGCACATTTGGTTCGTGCATTTATAAACATACGAATCCTCAAAAAAACAAAGTTGACCTTCATACGTCCTCTACACAGCTACCGAGAAAAAAAAATACTTTGACCAGGCAATGTGCCTCGTGAAATCATACAACTTTTGTCTAAACATTTTTTTCGTATCGTCAACGGTTTCGACGATATTTGAGTGAGTCGATTTAGATGGGACACCCTATAGACATATGAAATATACAGGGTGTCTTAGATAAAGTGTTACAAGCTTATATCTCAGAAAGTACGGACTGTAGGAGAAAATGTTTCGAACAAAAGTTGTCTCGTTTCGTGAGAGGAAAGACATGGCAATGTAAATTTGACCTTGGGTATAGTTACCGAGGTCATATGAAGGTCAACTGAAATTTTTAAATTGGCACCCATACTTTTTATTGAAAATTTCGATAGCTTACCTTGAGGGCTTTTCAAAACACCATGGATAAGTGTTTCTTAATTGTATTTTATTTCATTATGACTTTTAAGTCGCAAGACGAAAAATACTCGATGAAAAAAATGCTTATCCATAGTGTTTTCAAAAGCATTCGAGGTAGGGTATAATAATATTAAATAAAAATAAGGGTTCTGATAAAAAATTGAAGTTGACCATCACATGACCTTCACGGTTATACCCAACACCTAACTAACGTTGCCATCTTGTGCCCCTCTTGATACAAAACAACTGTTATTCGAAATATTTTCATGACAACTCGTACTTTCTGAAATGTAAGCGTGTAACACTTCACGTGAGACGCCTTGTATAAATGTGTATAAATTACAATTTCATAAAAATTGTCTACATATACAGGTAAGCGTGCATAAATTGTACGTATGGAAGTGCATTAATCCGGACACGTTAAACCGGCGACTTTATGCACCAGCGCCCCGACATGAAAGAGTTAATATATTACGCCAAGTGCCATAAGTTCACATTTACCGTGTGCGATCTCGTTGCATCTCGCTCGAGTTACGCGCACCGTTCGAAGCTTCCGGGCGCACCGCGAGTGCAGCCAAGTACTCGAAGGACTCGACTTTCAACCGGAAGTCACGAGGATACAACGAGATGTACACCCGAGTACACGCTCGCAATGGCAAGGAAATAAAGAATAAAAAAGGAAAAGGGTGTGCGTGCTCGTTACTTCGGTCCCGCAATTTGCCGTATAAATAACGTTGCTCCGTTTGGTTGCAAAGAGATTTTTTTTCTTGTTAATTACTTGACGCGATATAACGAATGCATGGGAAAAATCAGTGAGGGTGGGGGGATATCGCTAGGTACGTACCCGAAGAATGATCCCTTCTCTCGTATGCGAGGAAGGAGCTCGCGAGAAATATCACAAATGAGTTGGCTTACCTGAAACATAAAAAGGACAGCAACGATTAAAAATTGAACCGCTACCAGATATTGGCAATATATGTTAGGTAGCATATGAAACAGCCCGTTGGCGGTAGATGGCGTTAGGTATACTATATTCTCCAATTAAAAGTTGGCCATATACATGATGAGACGCCCATAGGCCCCCCCCCCCTTAAGGCCTTAGGCCACTCTAGAGGTCGAAAAAATAGGCTTTTTGGGAATTTTTTTCTTCGGAAAAATTACGAAATAAATCGAGATTACAAAAAGGGTGTTTATCATACATATCAGTGACTGTGTACAATAATTTTTTTTGAAGCGATTAATTTCAAAATGGCGTCTGTGCGAATTTTTGGAAAATGAAAAATTTGCCTAAAACATCGTCAGATAATTGTTAATAACAAATGAACTATGCAATATAAAAAAATCCTACGTACTTCGATAGACAATGTATTTTTCAAGATATATTCAACATTTCAAGTGAATCGGTTGAAAATTGTCTCACAAGGAACATCCCTCAGGTGACACCCTTCGATTTTGTTGAAATTTGGATATGTTATAAAGCACCAAAAAGTAGGCGATACGTATTTTTTTTGATCGGCGGAAAAACGGTTTTAAGGGGTGAAACCACCCCTCGGAAAAAGGCATCTCTAGGGCTTATGTAGCAGTTTCACACACAAGGAGTCCACCGATTTTAATTAAACAAAAACGAAAATTCTTCTAATCCGAAGAAATGAAAAATCCACTATAGTGGCATTGCAAAAAAAATTAAGGGGTGAACCACCCTGATATTAAGGGGTGGTTTCACCCCTTAAAACTATTTTAACATATAACATATCCTAACTTTATAACATATCCAAATTTCAACAAAATCGAAGGTTTTGACCTGAGGGATGTTCCTTGTCAGTTATGCTTCCGGCCAACTTAAAAAATACTTAAACCAACTTAAAGCAGTTTTGAGATAAACGCTGCACAGCCGCCATTTTGAAATTAATCGCTTCAAAAAATTATTGTATACAGTCACTGATATGTATGATAAACACCCTTTTTGTAATCTCGATTTATTTTGTAGTTTTTCTGAAAAAAATTCCTAAAAGCCTATTTTTTCTACCTCTAGAGTGGCCTAACCCCTTAAGGAATAATCACAGTGTGACGCCCGAACAATAGCCGATTTTCGCTATTTTTCTAGGTGGATAGGATCAGCTAATCAGTCTAAATTTTTTTTCCAATTGAAGAACCGATAAGCATACAAAATGATTTTTTTTCAATGTCTTTATTTATTATTTAAAATTGTTTTTATTTGCGTAAAATTGCGTGGAAAAAATGGTATCCCATGGTAGCCAGGATTGCGGCCGCAAATTTGATGGGAAACGAAAATTTCAAAATTATTTTTAATCTGTAGGAAAGCCTATTCCTATGGAGGTTTTTTTTAGTGAAATTTGAAAAATGGCGGCGGTTTGAACAAAAAGTATCAAATATAGCCTTTTTCGACAGTTTTTCGTGAAAAAAATAGGAAGATTTCAACAAAAAAAACTTTCATAGCAACATAAGGAATGACGTGAAGAATGTTCTGTTAAAATTTCAAACGGACAGCTTGAAAACTCTTCCTTTGAGAGTGGTCACCGTTATGAAAAACACCATTCTGAGAATAACGCGTTTAAGGTTCTAACAAGGCTTAACTTTATCTAAGAAAGGCTGTAGCGACCGAAATAATTCGAATTTCGATCTAAAAATTGGACAGAATGTTTATAACCGTGTATACTATCAGATAATGCAAAAAAATCGATTTTTTTAAATATTTACACTGTGATGAATCTTTAAAGATGTATTGCCCGTACATTTCTTACCAAAAGTGCGTTTCGGTGAGAATTTTGAGTACTTTGCGATAACATTAAAATTGGAAAAAAACCAACCATATTGAAGATGCTAAGAACATTGGTTTGGAAAAATAAGAATGCCAAAAAATTATAAATAAATTGTGTAAACAAAAAATTGTTCAAAAAATCTCCGGTAAACTTGATTTTTGTGACATTCAATGAATTATGATATTTTTCTGAATACATGCTTTTTAATGAATTTTATCTTTATTTCGAAAATCTCCTTTTTTAAAATTTTTCAGAAGCCGTACCTATGACACTGTTCGTTTAATACCCCGGACATTTCTCGAATTTAATATGGACCGTTGCTGCGAAAACATTAAAAATGTGCGACTCTTCATCCATAAAAAAAATTAAATTGAAAATAGGACGGAATTTCTAAAAAAATTCATACCCATTCAGAAAAATCTACGAATTCATTTTGTAATATAAAAAAGGTAGTTCACCGGACATTTGATGAACAATTTTTTTTCAACAATTTACTTGTAACTTTTTTGCATTATTATTACCGGAAATTACTGTTCTTAGCATCTTCAATGTGGTTGTTTCTTTAAACATTTTAAGGGGTAAGGCCACTGTAAATTTTGCCAGACGAAAATTTGGCCATCGAAGGACAAATGTATGGTGCTGGGATTGCAGACTAACGGTAAACTATTCGCAAAACTTTAAACGCGTTTTTCTCGAAATACGGTTTTTTAAAATGGCACGCAGCATCACTCGAACAATTTTCATTTTTTTTACTTGAAATTTTGACCAGATGTGAACATTAACATTATCTTGAGAATGTCGATCGGGATTTTCAATAACTTTATTTATTGATTTTTTATTAACAAAAAACTAGCCGCTTTTTTCGTCAAAAATCAATTTTTTTTTCAAACGCACGCCAAATCCACAAAAATTGATACTTTTTAAAATCCGATCGACATTCTCTAGCTATAACCCTCTAGATTGATGGTTTTTTTTTTGTTCTAGATTCAAAAGTGCACCAGTGGTGCTGCGTGCCGCGGAGCCCTGCAAGCAAAACATGCCCCGGGAAGATAGCTGTGGAACCGCCATTTTGTTTTTTTTTTGCTGTAAAAAAATTTGATAATAAAGTTTAATGTATGCCCGATAACACCCTTAAAAGTTTTTTTTCAATTACCTTCAATTTTGGAAGCAAAAAATTCGTGAAAAAACCTTTTTTTTTGGACCGTTACAGTGGCCTTAGGCCTTAATATCACCGCAAAGTACTAAAAATTCTCGCCGAAACTAACTTTTGGTCGGGAATGTACGGGATTTCAATATACATTCTAAAACGTCATCGGTGACATTTGTGCGTGGTGTCAACGTCATCTATTTTACTTGTCTTTACAATGCCAAGTTTTGTGCCAAATAAGTCACAATTGCGGCAAGTTATGCTGCATTATTTTTTGGCAAAGAAGATGCCGAATTGGCCGAAGATGCTCCATCGAGTAGAACGGGCATAGAGTGCTCTCGCCGCTTCCAAAGTCGTAATTTCTCTATGGACAACAAGAGCCTCGAAAGAGCAGCCAAAAGAGCGCCATCGTGTATCAGGGGCTGCTCAAAGCGTCGGAAAGCATCACTGGGGATCGCTATCGACCGCAACTGATGCGTTTGAAGAGAGCTCTGCACGAGAATGGCCGATGCAGTCAGCGCTTACGGCTCAGCACATCACCTCGTACCAACCGAGGTAGGGAATCAAAAGGCTGACGATGGAAACAAACTTGTGCGAGCCTTGTTTCACCGAGCCTAAGTGAGACAGACCTGGGCCAGGTTTCATTGCATCGTTTGGAGCAGCCTGGAACCAAGACTGGCTGCTTAGCCTAAACTCAGGGTTATTTCAAGCTTTATTCAGCCAGTGAATTTTAAGGCTAAAAAATCAAGGCTGGATGCAGGCTTGTTTCAGGTTGCGATAAAATAAAATAAATTTTAAATAATATTTTTTCTGTACTTTTATGAAAAAAAAAATTAGCAATAATTTTGTCGGGTGCGAAGGCACGAAAAACGAAAGCGAAGGAGGCAGCTCAGAACATTTAAACATATTCTCTTATCGATATTTATGAGGTAAACAAAAAAGTTTTTTTCTCGTCACATACACATTTCGTATATACTCACTCTCTGGGGTTTGCGTACACTCTGTGTATTACGTGTCCCATAAACAATAAATAAAATAAAGTATTGTGTTTAAAATATTTTATATATATTTTATAACAAATAATATAATGAATAATAAATATATATAATAAATAAAATGAATTCTTTACAAATTTATTAAATTTATCCCAATGTAGAATATAGAAAACTAAAAAACAGGCCTCATATAGCCTCGAGAAGAGTTTGGGATAAGCCTGGTCATAAATGCTCGTGAAGGCTTCAATAAGGCTCGTTTTGAACCTTGTTGTTTCGTCGTTTCAGGCTTAGTACAGGCTTTTCTACCAGCCTTTGGTCAAGCCTGTGTGGCACAGCCTGAAACCGCGTTATCATTCAGGGGTTCAGCTAGGCCTGAAATCAGGCTTGTGCTCAGCCTGAATAAAAAAATGTGAGCCTTGTTTCAGAGCTTGGCGAGCCCTTTTTTCATCGTCAATTCCTACCTGGGAAGGAGTGAAAAATAGCTAGATGACTGGATTGCCTCTAAACGAGCTGAATTCTTCCTGGGTGGAATCTGATCTTTGGCCGAAAGATGCGGGCCGCGGTTGTCTCCCCTGATGGGCAATACCATGAACAAAGCAGTTCAGCCCTCCACTCAATTTTTTAGCAAGGATTTTATCAACCTTCCTTCATCAATTTCTCAACGAATCGATCAACAACAGAGCACACTCGTCCGCCCGGTCCATTTTTCGGTACTCGGGCCACCGGAAGGATCGCGAGTGAACATTTTTCGAAGCCCCGACTATAACACTGTAAACCGCAGTCGACCAGTGCTATTCGACGTGCACAATATTCCGGGCAGCTTTCTACATATCCGCAACGCTACAAATCCGTCTACCTACGAGCGACACGCTTCGCTCCATTTGTGCCAAAGTGCAAACAGCCAAACCGCGTATTTTCGATCGAGCTTTTACTTCCGGTCATTTTTGCGCGGAAACGCGGCTGCTATTGCAATTTGTGTTAAAAAACGTGATCAACATTGCGCAATACCTCTCTTGCTCGGTGGCAGATTGAAAATTTATCAAAAGAGGGAAATCGACCACTAGGATCGGCGGGAGACAAAAAACGAATGAAAGAGAGGATTTATGAGAGGATGGCTATAGGACGAGGGGGAGGGGAGAGAGAGAAAGAGAGGGAGAGAGAGATCCGTAAAATGCATTTAGTTCTGGAGTATGAGAAAGGAGAGTACAGTAACGATACTCGTAGGATATATCTGTGTTGGCAATGCTGCTATGAGAGGAAGGGTTCAGAGTAATTCCGTCATGGACACATGGCGGAAAAAGTTGACGGACGGTCATCGAGGACTGTGCACGTAATTTATTGGAAAGCTAGAGAGAGAACGACGGCGGGGGGGCGATCCGAGATGGATGAACCGATAGATAGATAAGGTTTTATTATGCTCTCGAAAACCTGTAGGGCAAATTGCATACCAGTCATCAAAAAGAGAAAAAAAAACGAAAAAATATCCCCGATGTATCCGAGTGAAAATTGGGGCGATGTTCGTAGTAGAGTTTGATAAAAGGCTAGTGAAAGGGAAAGGAGAGAAGAGAGGGAGGTGGAAAAAGGGCGAAAAGGGAAGAGTGAAAAATCGAGGTAGGAAGAAGGGAAGAATGGGAGGATTGAGGGATTTTCTTAAGGGGTTACCCCCACTTGCGATTTTGAAAAAATCGATTTTTTTTAATTGCATTTTTTTGAAGTATAAGTATCTGAGAATATGTCCTGAAAATTTCAAGTCGATCCGAACAAAATTGACTGAGATATGAGCGTTGAAAGAGAAGAATCCGCGTTGAAAGAGCGTTTAAAGAGAAACTTTAAGGGGGGATTGTCTTTTTTTTTCGCAAAATTTACCGCTTTTTGGGAATTTTTTTGTGAAGAAAGTATACAACGGAAAACTTGTGAAACTTGGCATATAGTTTTATTGATCTGTTTACTACATACAAAAAATTTTTTAAACATTTTCATCAAAAAATCCGCCTCCCACCCCCCTCGACGCGCGATGGTCCTTTTTTGATGGTGTGCACGATTTCTCAAAAACTATTCAACCGATTGCCTTCAAATTTGGACAGAATGCTCAGCTGACATCCTTTTATCGTTTGATGAAGCAAAAAAGCAATACGTTTAATAGTTTTTTATTTATAACAAAAAATCGATCAATTTATTTCGAAAAATCGATACTTCAAGTTCAAAACGTCACCAAATCGTCAATTTTTTTTTCCCTCATCGAACGATAGTCATATGTGTCTAAAGTAAAATGCTTTTTGGGTTTTTGTTGCAGGATGAACGTGAAGGCTGTAATCGTGCACACCATCAAAAAAGGACCATCGCGCGTCGAGGGGGGTGGGAGGCGGATTTTTTGATGAAATTGTTTAAAAAAATTTTTGTATGTCGTAAACAGATCAATAAAACTATATGCCAAGTTTCACAAGTTTTCCGTTGTATACTTTCTTCACAAAAAAATTCCCAAAAAGCGGTAAATTGTGCGAAAAAAAAAGACAATCCCCCCTTAAACGCGTTTTTCTCAAAATGGCATTTCTGAAGTCGGTGACCAAGATTACTCGAACACTAATGAACCGATCTTCTTGAAATTTCGCAGGCTTATTTAATACATGAAAATGTAGTCTTTAATCGTTCGATTTTTTTTTTCGAAAAAAATGGCCGTTTTATAGCCAAAAAAGGGCCGTTTTTTTCGTTAAAATCGAACCATTAACTTTGACTGTCCGCCATTTTGTGAAAAATGAATATTTTTAAAATCCTTCGATTAAGGACTAGTTTATACTTATATTTGACTAAATCCATCCGCATTTTTTTTTCAGATGATCCACTTCGCCGCAATGTTGTCACCGCAAACCGTGTATATAAAAACATTATTTCATTGACGGCCATTTGCCACTAAACAATGTAATATTTTTCAATGAAAAAATTACTGAAAGTTCTTAAAGATGTGTTCTTTAAGATGGTATATTGATCGATTAAAAAAGTTTTGTAGTTTTCTTTAAAAAAATTTATGAAAAAAGGCCTTTTTTTGCGCTACAAGTGGGGGTAACGCCTTAAGCCTGAGATTTCATGATCACGTTTTTTTTATTGAATAGTTTTATAGCCGATGGTTTTAACTTAAATTTTCAATAAAGATTCTGTAAAAATTGTAAAAATTGACCGAGGTATAACGATTTTCGTGAAGGCTCACTGCAATTTATCCGCTTTTCTTTTGCGTTTTTCTAGGACACTATTTTTGAAAAACAAATTCGAACAGAGCACAGTTTATAACATTTCATATCACACGACTGCATGATTTTTTCATATGTTCGTCCATTTGTTGATTACAAATGATTAAAGTTTTTTTTTCTCTCGAAAATCGAACTTTTTTTCTACAGCCTCCCATTTTCGTATTTAAAAAAATTTCGAACAAGTATCCAGTCATACGAAACTTTTACTATTGAGGTTAAAGTACATTTTTTTGTTTCATTCCAGATGAGCCTGGTTGCCAGAAGCACCTGCACCAATTGGCCATGCGGAAACGGCCTCACTTTGTTTAAACAATAACCTACATTGTTTATCAGTATTTTCTGACTAAAAATAGACTCGAGACTGGCAAAAGTACATATTAATTGTCTCTAAAATCCCGCCGTCCTCGTTCCGACACTTTCATCAGCAAAAATATTGCTAATCGACCTAATTTTGGTCAAGCTTATGCAGAAGGTAAAAAACGGTAGGAGCGAAAGACGGGACAAGACGAGAATCGAGCGCGAAAAAGGGGTCCAGAGGAAGAACCGCAAGAGGCCAAAGGACAGAGAGAAAAACGCAAAGAGAGAGCAGGAGCCGGCAGAAAACGAAGGAGGGCAGGACGGAAAAAGCCGAAGCAGATAATTAATTGCGAAACCCAAGCGAGAGGACAAGAGAACGTAACGAGAGAGGGAAAAGGGGGGGAGTGGAAAGGGCGAGTAGAAATAAGGAAAAAAGGGCCGTAAGGCGGTAGGAAGGGCTGAGAAAGAAGACAAGGACGAAAGACAAGCTAGAAAGAAAATATATCAGACGTCGGTGAGGCAGGAAAAAAAAGTGGTTTTACGCACGTTACGCAAACTGCGCGTGCCCTTTAATAAACGCCGGCACTCGCTCTCTTATGACCAAGAGAGCCGCGCGTGTTCGGGAGCTTTGATGTGCGCTCGCTTAAACTTCGCTTTTCAAGCTTTCCTGCACCAGGAGGCAACAGCCGTCGTTACCGAAGCCGCCACACGTTCACCCCCTCCCCCCTCTCTCTTTCTCTCCCCCTCTCCTTCACTCTTTTTACTCCCTCGTACGTTCGTTTGTTCGTTTCCTCATATTCGTAATTCCCTCTCTTTTTTCCGGTTGGCTTTTTTCCACCGGTCCCTGATCTCTCATCTTGCCAATGCATTCTCTCCCTTTGCCTGTCTCTCTCTATTTATCGCTCTCTCGCCCTCTCTCTCTCTCTCTCTCTCTCTCTCTCTCTCTCTCTCTCTCTCTCTCTCTCTCTCTCTCTCCCCCTCTCTCCCCCTTGACTTTTTTCTCGGCAACGCGGAATTCGCTCTCGCTCGCAAATGGCAAAAGTTCGCGAAAGCGATTCCTTTGAACAGCCCCAACTGTGCGCTTCGCCCCCCACGTTCTCGCAGCCTCCCCATCTCGCGAATCGCGGTCCAGATAGGGCGAGGTTCAGTGGCACGGGAATCACGCTGGGAAAATTCTTACTCTGCCTTGATGCTCGCAATAACCTTGCGGATTTCATTCGTGGCGATTATTGGTCGCGCTAATTCGACTGAATTGCCACCAATTTTGCGCAAATTCAGGGGAACAAATGAGCAATGAGAAAAAAAATTATCAATTGAAAAAAAGGTTTGATAGCCAAAAGTTATTTTGAAGCATTTGGAAAAAGTAGAACGAACGAGTGGATTTTTTTAAACCCGTGTAATTGAAGCAAGTTTTTTTTTTCTCCAAAAACTACGGGTCTAATTTATTGAACATATTTTAAAAAACATGTTTACTTAATTATAAATAAAACGATATTCAGAAATATCGTTTTAAAAAACAATTGTTTCAATTGAACATATTTTTCGTTTGAAATAAAAATTTCAGAAATTTTTTATTTCAAACGAAAAATATGTTCAATTGAATCAATTGTTTTTTTTTTTTTATTTTTGAAACACTGTTTCAACCATAAATTATCATTTTTTTCTGTATAAAGACGTGTTGAATTAAAAACACGTTGAAAAAAAACAATTTAAATGGAATTTTAGAAAATTCGAGTAAATAATAAAAAATAGGGATAGGGCAATTGACTTATTTTTTTCCGCTTATTTTTATTCTTTGCGAAAAGATATTTCGTAAGTAGGACAAGAAGAATACGTTGGGGAGAAATCGAATAAATTTCAAATCGCTTTAGGGGGGATGTTTGATTGGCAAGTTTGGGCTCCATGAATCTCTTTCTTCGTTGTTTTTTTTTTCTTGAAAACACTCTGGTTTATTCGCAGTTCGCTTGATTCCGACAATATTGTTTTAGCAGCTCCCGGCGAGTTCCGTAAAAATCGGTGAAATACGATCGCTCCGTTGCGAAGATTGAGAAACTACCCTCGGGAACAAATTTGCCAAGTTTTATCATTTCCAGAGCAGTGAGTCGGAGAAAAAAAATAATAAAAAAAACCGCAATGACTAACGACCCGCGGGATATTTTTTCACGCTGTAGTGCGCGGCTGCGGGAAGTGTGCGCGCGAGCGGCTCAGACCTCCAGACGCAATTCATAAATAGAACGCGACGACCGATCGTCTCGAGACGGCGGTCAAGAGGTTTGGCAAAGTTTTTCAAGTTTACGAGTCAGAGGAGGAGGTGTCGGTGGTGTTGAAACGGAAGGAAAGCGTTGAGGGTCAAGGCTCGTTATTTCATTTTTTTTTTTCAACCGTCGCGAACGTCGAGACGGCGAGAGAGACGGAGCGAGAAAGAGCAAAAAAGAGAAATGGATGAATCAATAATATATTATGCCCCCTTAAACTACGTGAGAAAATAATCAAAAATGAAAAATCCACATAGGAAACCGGAATCAGAAAAAAATGAACGATTTCGAACAAAGTAATTCAAAAATGAAGAAATTACATGCAAAAAAGGACACAGTTCAAAAATCGAGAACCGACTCATATGACGTGGAAGATAAATGCGAAAAGAGAAAGAAAAAGAATTTTTTTTTCGAACACCTCGATGGCCGTAATCGAAAAATCTGAAAAAATACAGTGTCAGATATAAAAAATGTTGGTGTAAAATTCATAATGTCTGGGCTTTTGCTTCAACCCCTAATTAGGGTTTTTGTCAACCATGATAAAAAAAATCGAAAATTACAAAATACACTTCAAAAAAATCGGAGAAATTTTTTTTTAAATCTGGTATTATGCTCATAAAATTTCGAGAAACAGTCTACAGTAAATTGACCTCTGCTTCTTATTTTTTTCATTTTTTTTTGCTTAAAAAGCTAAAAAACGGGTTGAAGCAAAAGCCCAGATATTATGAAATTTACACCAACATTTTTTATATCTGACACTGTATTTTTGGGAATTTTGTCAGATTTTTCGATTACGGCCATCGAGGTGGTCAAAAAAAAAAATTCAAAAATTCATGACGCGCTCAAATTTATTTTGAAAAATCTGAAAAAATTGTAATTGCTTGATGGAGTGAGAGTAATGATAGGAAAAATCGGGAACCAGATTTGAGGGGTCGAAGGTCAGACCCAGGTCGAATTGGTATGGAATGCCCCATATATATATATATATATATATATATATATATATATATATATATATATATATATATATATATGAAACTGTATTTCAGTATCGGATAGAAAATATACGCTGAAAAAAGGCTCACTAGAGAAGCGTCGCACGAACGAGTAGATCGTGGTACGAGCATGTATAGGGTGCACAGTAGTAACGTCCCAGCTGTACTCAGCCAGACACGTCAAAAAACCAGGAATTTTCACAGTTAGAAAAGCGACGCTCCAAGAGGTTTCTCTCGGGCAACATGCAGAGAGGGTCTTTGACGTTTGCACCTACGCACTCTATGTCGCGCGGAACTGACACCGTAATATATACGAGCTTTTGTATATATATACACGCATATATGTATTAAAAAATCAATATACGTATGTACATATATAGCTACCGACACTGGTGGATGCGCGGTCGAGGTTCGGCTCCGGCGGTCCTTCGAGTTGAGCAGCATTGTGCGTAGCCGATACTCGGAGCGGTGACCGCGTGGCCGAGCACCGGTATATAAAGGGTGTCTCAAAATGACCTGACATTTTAAATTGCGCGCCATTTCCTTTGTGGTGAACATAGAGTACTAGTCTTTGACAAATGGCATCAAGTATTGAGGTTTAGTCATGGAGAATTACACGATTGAACAACGCATAGAAATTGTTATTCGGTGTTTTGTTACTGCTTAGTTATTGAGGGCGAAGTTTTATTGACGTGACTTCTTTCTGTGGGGTTTTCTGAAAGGGAAAGTGTATACCAATGATCCACAGACCATTCCCGAGCTCAAGGAAGAAATTGGACGCACCATTAAGGCAGTCCTCTGGTTTCTCGGGTCGAAAAAATCGATTTTTTTTTCTTTCATAAATCACATCTACAACATGTGTAGAAAATGTTTGCCAAAGGATTTTTCGATATTCGAAGTGGTTCACAAGTTACGGCCCTGGAACGGAGCAGGTCTACGGAGCGCGCGCCGGGAGCGCGAACTTTCAAACGCGTTTTTCTCGAAACACCATTTTTCGAAACGGTGACCACGATATTTCAGAAACTACTGCACCGATCTTGTTCAAATTTATACAGCATCTTTAATATGTTATAAGCCAGCGATTGAACTAGGATTATCATGATTGCTTCGATAGTTTTTTTTTGTACGAGCGAAAAACTTAAGAAAAAATGAGTAAAAAATAGAATGTAATTTTCAAAAGTGTATAAAAAAGTCAATTTTTGTAATTTAGAATTCACTCTAGTTCAATCGCTAGTCTTAAATATGAAGATTAAAATGCCGTTTGGTTTTTTTATTTCAGATAAGCAGAACAGCCGCAATCTTGGTCACCGTCAAGCACCTCTTTTACTTGATGTCTTCCTGTCGGCCACTGTAACCTTTATTCTATTATATATTTTGACTTCAAAAAATTTGTAAAGCTTATTTAAATGTTAATGAAGATTATGCAAAAACAATGAGATTGATTATTTCGATGCTTTGCCCGTAAAAAATTATTGAAAAAGCCGTAAAAAAACAGCCGAGAAACTAGAGGACCGCGTTAAAGCCTAGGCCACTTTAGAATTTTCGATTTTTTTTGTTTATCTTCAAAGGTAGTACCTATAAAATTATATTCCAAGTGATTATGGGTGTGAAAAATCTCGAAGTACTCAATTTTCGGAGATTGTTGAAGATCAAAGGTATTGAAACATTATTCAGGTCGTGACTTTCTACCAACTTTAAACGGGTTTATCTCAAAACTATATTTTACTCAATTTTATCATAACTCAAACAAATTTCCACCGATTCACTGGAAAGTTTAAGTGCATGTTTAGAGTTACATTTTCTAAGGCACTACGTAGGATTTTTAATTATATTGCATAGTGCATTTTTTATAAACAATTTTCTGACGATTTTCTCATGGAATTTTACACCTTTTCTTTTAGAAAACCGCCATTTTGACAAAAAACAATATATCAAAAAATCCTACATACTCCTATAGCTATTGTTATATATAATCGAAAAAACTTTAGCGGCCCATCATAAGTAAAAAACTATAGGAGCTGTTGGTCCGGCCGCTATTTCTATATGTAACGCTGTGAAAAAATAATTTTGTAAAGTCAATAACGTGTATAATAAAACCCCTATTCTCTAATTTTTTTATAGTTCCGCTCAAAAAAAATCACAAAATATGCCTTTTATGGCCTATAGAGTGGCCTAAGGCCTTACGGAGTCTTTTCACTTTAGACTTCTCACTTTAGTCTTCTCACTTTAGGCGCTATATTCATGCATTTTTTTTTGATAGATTTATATTATAGATATTGACATAAAAGTTGTTACGCTTAAAAAATACAGTTTCGTAATATATTAAAAATTTTCTTTTTATTTATATCACTATTTATAAACGAAAATGGTAGTTAAGAAAATGTCGTAAAAAAATTGTACGTCTGCGCTGTTGATGAAATCTCGGAGATGGATCATCCGAGACAAAAAAATCAAACAGTTTTAGATTCAGTAGGTTAATGGCTATATCGCATGTCATACGATTTTTCATATATGCAAAAATAACAAAACGACGGACATTTTTCGAAAAAAAACGTGTTTTTTACACCGTTTTTAGCCAAAAAAAATAGTAAATATCAAAATTTCAAAAATCCTTGGTATGCGCTATGGCTATAGTTGTAAAGAATATTTGGTTAAAATTTCATAAGGATCGTTTCAGTAATTTCGAAGATTTTATCAACAAGCCGTCGAAAAACGCTGTTTCGAAAAAACGCGTTTGAAGGTTGTTCGGGTTACATAAATATGTTTGAAAAAAATTAATGTATTTTGAAAGTGTATTTATTAAGTGTAACAACATTTATACCAATACATATAATATAAACCTATCCA
Organism: Ophion ellenae; assembly: GCA_963210295.1. Lineage (NCBI taxonomy): Eukaryota > Metazoa > Arthropoda > Insecta > Hymenoptera > Ichneumonidae > Ophion > Ophion ellenae. The sequence continues at coordinate 52,091,523 of OY723389.1, forward strand.
AAAAAATAATGAAAATAGCCTTTTTTAGCGTCTAAAGTGAGAGGACCCGTTAAGGAAATTAGTCCGCAATTATGCCAAAATCTCATTGAAAATTTCGTCAAAACAGTGAACGTTTGCAAACTGGGACGAAGCGGCAATTTTTCGGATATTGTCTTCCACACATAACCTCCATGTTTGTACCTTATATTTAAAGAAAAAGTGTTGTTATTTTCAAATAAATAATACGTTTTATTAATAAATAAAAATGTCAGGTCATTTTGAGACGTCCTTTACACACACACACACATAAATATGTGTGTGTGTATATATATATATATATATATATATATATATATATATATGAATGTACGCGAAACGTGGAAATGATTCAGGGAGACACCAAGTCTGAGAATGAAAAATAAATCAATAACTAAATAAATAAATAAATCATTCAATCAACGAATGATTGAATATCATCCATTACAGTCGCTCGAGTCGATAAACGGCGTTAGCGAGCGAAGATATCCCAAGTCCCGCTCGCTAATTCAATTTCGAATTTGCATGTAAATGAGAGACAACAAGAGACACCGGAGTACGTATATAGTATAATAAACAGAGGAGGAGTAAGTGAAATAATAATGTACACACGCGTAACTCAATGCATTACGAGGCATGGCAAATGGACTCCGCGATGGGTGTGTGTGTGTGTGTGTGTGTGTGTGTGTGTGTGTGTGTGTGTGTGTGTGTGGATGCGCGTGCGTGCTGAGAGACTCGCGACTCGCCTCGGTAAATATACCAACTGATAAATATGTATAAGAAGAATAAAGCGAGTGGTGCGAAGGGTCAGTTTTTGAGAAAGACGGAGGTAATACTCGGGTGCGAGTGGTGAGGAGAGGGAGAGGAAGAGGAAAGGGTTGAAACGAGACAACGGGACGAATTCAATTTGCGCATCGTCGAGACGAAGGTTGTCCCTGGAGGATCGTTCCGTCCTTCTCGTCTGTGCCGCACGGGACACGCCGGAAACGCTGGCAATTTCGTTTTTTCTACGATTTTTCTTGACTTTGACATTCTTCCTCTTTTTTCGAGAAAAAAAAAAGCTATACATCGCAGTGAAGTGAGATAGGGATGCGAAGGGATGGGATCGTAGAAGGAAGGTGACGTGAAATTGGAAATGGGAATAATCCAGCATGGTTGGAAATGAAAATAAATATCTCATAAGTTCAAAATTTTTCTGATCTCATTTTATATTGCATATATTTATAGCCTAGGATCTTAACTTCAATTTGCAACAAAGATTCTGTGCAAGTTCAGAAAATTCACCGAGTTATGACGATTTTTCTGACGCGCCAGATCGCCCACTGCTTTTTCTAAATGTTTATCTATTCGTTGATGACAAATTATTCGAATTGTTTTTATCACTCGAAAATCGAACTTTTTTTGCGAGGGATTTCTCGTAATTTACAAAATTTCGAAAAACCATTCAGGCATACGAAAGTTTTATCATTAGAATCAAAGAACATTTTTTTATTTTTCATTTCGAATGAGCCTGGAGAAAGCACCAACGGCTGCACTTTGTTTAAATAATAATAACTTCATTGTTCATCAATATTTTGAAATAGAACAAAAACTCAAACTTGACAAAACTATGTGATAATAGTGTGTAAAATTCCGACCCCGTCATCCCAATATCCTTATCAAAAAAAAAAAAAACGAAAAACCAACCTTTTTTTGAGCCCCAAGCTAATGCAGACCCGCTAAAACGATATCACCATAAAAACCATTTCTTCATCTTGGACCGGGTAACTCCAATCCCGGCGTCACAAGCTAGAAGGGACAATAAAAACGGAGACCCCAGGCCCGAAGGGCACCCGCGCGTGAAAGTGGTTGCCAATGTGTCACGTTTTATTGTCACGGAGCGACGAGCAGCCGGTCGCAAGACACACCGCGGCTAAGCGACACGATATTAGACATCCAACCAGGGTGAAGAATGCGAGGGAGCCGCAGGCTCTGAATCTCTTTCGACGCGGACGGTTAGTGTTCGCGTATTTGCGTGTCCTGCGAAGTTAGCGGCGGTCGTACAGCTGCGCTCCAGGACGCTATGGGGAGCGTGCGCGCGAGGAAGCTGATACTTTACGAGGTTCACGCCGGTGTCAACTCCAACTGAGAAACGTACGAGGCGCGCAGTGGCGACGCACACGAGCCAATAAAGAATTGAGGAGAAATACACGGAGAACGAGGCGGAGACGAAGAGAAGAGGGGGGGGGGGGAGAGAAGGAGAGGGCGAAAGAGAGAGAGGAAGATCATGCGTGTGCAAAGATCAAGAGAGCAAAAAGACAAAAAAGATACCTACATGCCTACGTATATTAAGGGGTTAGGCCACTCTAGAGGCCGAAAAAATAGAACTTTTTTTTCAGAAAAACTACGATTTTTTAGGCAAATTTTTGGAAAGTGAAAAATTTGCACAAAGAAATCTTCAGATAATTGTTAATAATAAATTAACGATGCAATATAAAAAAAATCCTACGTACTTCCATAGACAATTTATTTTTCAAGATATATTCAACATTTCAAGGGAGTCGGTTGAAAATTGTCTGAGTTATGTTCCCGGCCAAGTTAAAAAATGCAGTTTTGAGATAAACGCTGCACAGCCGCGATTTTCAAATTAAGGGGCCAGTCCACTTTGAAAATTTCGAAAAATCGAAACCAAGCAAGACTTTAAGAAATCGACGATGGTGAGCAATCAGAAGCGATTTTGTACGGTGCAGGAATTGCCGATTGAGTTTTGGTTGTTTTTTTACTTCTTTCGTTTTTCTTGTGCCATTTTTTTACTTTTTGACAAAACTTTATATCCGAGGGTCATTTTGTAGCTGGTTTCATACTGAATCTAATGGATTTTGATTTTTTTTATTCAGAAAAGCCGTTGCCGAGTTGTGATGGAGCTACCTAGCCCACCTATTTTTGAGTTAATTTACTTTAAACTGTAGTTTTTGTACTTAAAAATGAATAAAAATGAATAAATTTTTTTTGAAATGCATTTCAATACTTTATTTATCAATGCCAACAACTTTTATATTCATATTTTTTATAAAATCCTCAAAAAAAATCGCAAAAATAGCTTTTTTCGTGGTTCCAAAGTCGACTGGCCCCTTAATCGCTTCGAAAAAATTATCGTATACAATGACTGATATGTATGATAAACACCCTTTTTTGTAATCTCGATTTACTTTGTAGTTTCTCTGAAAAAAAAATCCCCAAAAAGCCTATTTTTTCGGCCTCTAGAGTGGCCTAAGGCCTTAATATATAGGAACATTCGGCGGAAGGACATGTAAAACCCATTATCTCTATGAATTGTTGGTAGCAAACCTGACTATTTTGAACGGTTCAAACATTTTTGGAATTACGCTTGAAAGAACATGCTTATTGATGCAAAGCTGATTTCAAAGATATTGGATTTGCTTGGGTTTTTTTGGTTCAAACGTTATTTTGCAGACATCGGGTTCGTTTATGTTTGTTCGAAACGGAGGCGATTTAGAAAACAGGGGGTTTCTTTGCTCAGAAACTGATTTTGAACCCATTCGATTCGTTTGGATTTGTTTGGATTTGTTAGGTATAAAAGTTATTTTGAAGACATTGTGTTCGTTTAGGATTGTTTGGTCCAAATGTGATTTTGCAGACAATAGATTCGTTTGGTTC
>OY723389.1:52095394-52117137 GCA_963210295.1 Ophion ellenae
CGCACTGTGATATGAAAAATGTATTGTTAAGTTAGTAGTTATAACCGAACTATTCGAAAGTATTTTATACAAAATAGAATATATCCTTCGAGTGAAAAATAACGAAACGAGAACGTAAGATAATTAGTACAGATTATATTCAATACAGAGTATGTTGAGAACCGAACCTAATTAATACAAATGCTAATTATTTAGTACATGGACCATATAAGGTCCAGGAAATTTAGTGCAGGGAGTACTCAGCCCCGGCGATATTTTATCACTGGGGCTATTTGGTCCATGGAATGTGCGATATACCAGAGGCCAATAAATTGCCCGATAAAATCTGCCGGAGTTTCGGACGGCGATATTTGTCGGGCCTCGTCACCGAATGACTTTGTTACCTCTCCCGTGTAATTGCGCTGCGTGCTGATTCGTTGACAAAAAAAAAAAAGAAGAAACGAACAAAAATCCTGTTCCTCGATCATCAACCGTAAAATAAAAGAATTTAACGTCGTCATAAACATTTTTTTTCTCGCGGTTTGTACCTTAGGCGCAAATGCGGAAAGGAGATTTGTTTTCACCGTACCTACCAATGTACGTATGTATTACAATATTACTAGAATACGTATAGTGCGTATAGTATTCACATAGATGTAGTATATGTATTCATGTTGGTTTTTCATATATTAAATACGTACATGTGGGAAGTTATGTAGTGTAAATGTATGTAGAATTATATATTTACTATTATATATATATGTATATATATATATATATATATATATATATATATATATATATATATATATATATATATATATATATATATATATATATATATATATATATATATATATATATATATATATATATATATATATATATATATATATATATATATATATATATATAATAGTAAATATACAATTCTACATGTACATTTATGCACACACACACACACATATATATGTAGGTATGTGTGTGTGACTGTGTGCAAAGTATCCCGGGGCTTTTCTCAACTTATGAAACACGAACTGGGAGCCACCCTCGTTTTACTCTTTCACTCTCTCTCTCTCAACGGATTACAGCTAGCTCGTGCCCGGAAGAAAGAGCAATTTTCGTACATTTTTTCTGGAAAAACGAGCGCAAACGTTTTTTTTTTACCTTGAAGAGTATGGTTTTAAACACCCTTCACAATTTTTGTATCGAAAAAACAATTATAAATGTGGTAGACAAAATGGTTTGTGCAGACCGCTGTTTGAAAAACGTCTTTCGTGGTGATCACTGGCTCGAAAACAAATCATCCAAAATAAAAAAATTAAACTCATTTAGTATTAGCATAAAATTATCTCGTGCTTGGACCAAGAATTTAATAAAATATTCATTTTTTTAAATGGCCGAAGTCCAAATTGAAAGTATTGATTTTCGGTGAAAAAACCCTCTATTCTCGTTGATGAACAGACGAGTACGCGTCGAAAATGGAATTCATTCGTTCGAGAACTGCTTTTTGATGTGTTAAAGAATATCGTGGGCACCGATTTTGAAAAAGACATGAAAAAAACGCGTTTAAAGTTCGCCGGTTCGCGGGACCTACCTATAAATGCTCATAAGTCCCTCAATTTTAAAAGGATCGAAATTAAATCAGGAAATGATTGGAAAACGTAATGTTTTGTGAATCCAAAAGACCAAATATTCATATTTTCTAAAAGTTGACCTAGTTGTAAGCCCTTAACCTCTCTCTCTCTCTCTGCCTATTTGTGTCTCTCCCTCCTTTGCTTTACTTTCGTTATTATCATTATTATTAATTATTATAATTTCTGTTTGGTTGTTATTATCGATTAATTATTTAATTAATTATTATTACTATTATTATTGTATAACTATTATTATTATTATTATTATATCATTTATGTCGATTAGTAACTCACGATGACGATTCACTGCAGTCTTATGTATGCTCAACAATCTAGTGCATATGAACTTTGCATCAAAATATGCAACGTACTCTGCGGGAGCATACGCTCCGGAGTACGAAATGAATAACTGTCTATCTCTCTCTCTTTGCCCCTCTCTCACCCCCTAGCGCTCTCTTTCTCTCGCATGTTTCTTTTTATTTTTTTTGCATTTTTACGTTTTTAATTTTTTTTATTTTATTTTGGTTTTGTTTTACATCAACTTATTTTTTGCCGTTTTTGTATCGAGCCTTCTTTATTTCTTCTTATTGTAAAGATAATTTCTTGGTATTTCTATAATTTATTTGGATAGAGCACTGATAGACCCAATCTAATGTAATCTACTCCCCGAGTAGAAATATTGTCAGGCTGGCCTGATATCTGATCCGGGTCTCATCACGTTGTAGTACGGAGGCCTTACTTAGGGTATGCCTGAATTTGCCTGATCCGGTTGGTGTCAGGTTATAGTCAGGCATCTGGATGTACTGTTTCCTCCAGTTGCCTGATCTAGCTAGTTTCAGGCGATGGTCAAGTCAAGTAACTTATGGCTTGCATACATTTGCCTGATCAGACTACCTTCAGGCGATTGTCAGGCAACTGGACTTACGGCTTGATTCAATTCGCCTGATCTGGCTAGCTTCAAGCAATCATCAAGTAACTGGACCTATATACAAGTTGGCGCCTTTTACACGCCTAATCTCTTATCAAACACCAGACGAACTAGATATATATTAGCGCGTCGTCAAAACGTCGAGACATATTGTCCCACTCTATTTTTTTACTATTTCTAATGTTTTTTTTTTAACACATTTTTTTACTGTTTCTAGACAGTAAATAGTAATTTACAGTAAATAGTAATTCTAGATTTTACTATTTAAAGACATTTTTTTACTATTTCTAATGTTTTATTTATTCATAATAAATCTATGATTCGGTTTTCTCTGTTCAAAAAACAATTTAGTTGAAACCACTAAATTTTTTTATTTCTTTTTTAAAATTTAAGTTGAATATAATTTTCGTAGAGACAAACATTTTTACGTTTCATCGAATTAATGGTCCGTGATGGTTCGTGATGCAAAATCATTGTGGTCGAATTCTAAATGAAGTATTTTAATTTATTTTGGATTTATGAAATATTCTATTGAATATTCTAAAAAATATATTTGAAACAAATAGGATCGTAGTTAAAAAAAAACCTACTATTTAAATGAAATATTTTTTGATAGTGCAATGAAGAATGTGATGAGACGGTGGTTTCCGAAGCAACAGCGAAATTCTCTCTTCGCACTGCATGTCAGGCCTTTACTTTTTTATTTGTTTTTTAACCTGATCAGAACGAAATCAGGGAATGTGTCACAAAAATGATCAGGGCTTGATAAAAAATTCTCATCAAGGCATGGATAAAAAAAATCAAGATGTTTGATCAGGTATTTTTCGTAGCCGGAGCAGGATTTCTACTCGGGTCTCCCCCCCCCCTCTTTCCCTCCCTGGCTCCCCCCTCTAGCTGCAGTTTTTCGTCTCTTCCCCCCCCCCCCTCTGTCTCTCTCTTCCCGTTTAAGGGGCAATTCCTTTTCATTGGCTGGTACCTCAAGCCCTAGTCCACGTCGAGGCATCACACTGCGCTCTACGAGGACGTTCGCTCGTTGTCACCGAAGAGTTAATTAACCGTCTCGAGCTTTTTACGAGCCTCCATAGACGTCCCCGAGTCCCCTGACTCGCCTCGTGCGAATACTTCCGGCTGTTCGGGGCCAAATCGTCCTCGACGATCGCACCCTCGTCGACTCTGCATTTCCCATCCAGACTCCCATCTCGACGATCTAACCTACTTCTCCTCGTCACTGGCTCAAAAACGACCGACGAACGACAGGGAAACGACGAAGAATGTTCATTGCCCCTCCACACCCTTAAAAAAAGGAAAAAAATCTCGTCTCCATCGACGGAGCATCATCGTTGTACAATGGCCGGCTGCCATTTTGAATTTAAGAGCAATCGCTGTTGAATTTTGCATTGGCGTTTTTTTCATTCGCATCGATTCATGCATCTTGATTAGAATTGATTAATCGATGTATATCCAATCACACTTTTAGATAATAGACTAAATGGAGAACAAACGAAAATCACTATACTAGGCAATAGAAGCAAAAAAAAGGAAACAAAAATTACTCAAAAAAATACAACACAAAGCGTGGCAGTAAGATCGTGAGGGAGCGAAATGTTGATAGGAGAAGAGTAACGACTGCACAAAATACGAAGAATTAAAGACAGGACGAGAGGAGGAATGAAAAAGAGACGGAAAGAGCGAGCGAGAGAGAGAGAGAGAGAGAGAGAGAGAGATATACGCCCGGGGGTTCGCGTATGCCGCTGCGCCGCGGCGCGCCATTTCGTGCAACAGGTTTCCATTTTCTAACGAGTCATCGGGCGCGCAATTTGCCGACGCGAGCACGAGTTACGCGGCTCGGTCACGCGAGGCACACCGCAGAGATGAAAATTGCACGACTCTGTATGCATATGCATACACACGCATATATATATATATATATATATATATATATATATATATATATATATATATATATATATATATATATAAATCTACGTATATGCATAGAGAGAGAGAGAGCAGACGCACATGTGTTTCACAGAGAACAAAATGGTCATTTTCAACTTTAAATTCTTTCCATCCATTTAAATTCTCTGGGAACCGAAAGAGCCAACCAGATTATGCCAAAAACGTAACGGCTATTCTGAATACGAAATCGAGGGATTATCCTGTAAAAGTGTAAATTCATAGGTCCTTGGAAGAGCGGAAGGTCCTGATGAAAGGAGAAAAGAGAAAAGTGGGCTTTAAGGGAAGCGAATAGGTATTCGTTATGTACATGTACATTGGAATCTGTGTGTATATATATATAAAAACAGTGTGGCCCGAAAAGTCTAGACCAACGATAATCTAGATGTCAAATATCCGAATCACCCCCCACGTATATTCTATGATTCTTTGTACTTTTCGCGAAAAAATATATACACTGAGACGAAAGAATCGTTGAATGTGCAAAATGCATTTTGTTGTCTCGAAATTTTGTTATTTTAACAGTTGCTCAGACATGCTAAATGAGCTACAGTTCACACCACTATACTATTTTACCACCAACTATACGGTTTTGTTATGCCAATCAAAAATCAACGTATTTGAGTTGAACGTATTTGAAGATACATTTTGTTAAACCAACTCAATTTTAGATGGATGAACGAATTTTTTTTTTCAGTGTATATATTTTTTTCGCTTTTGTTGATGTACTTTCCTCCCAATTGACTTGTGTTATCGTTATGAAGTCCACTGTTGAGCAACAAATAAATTACCAACTAAACGCTAACGTCGATGCCGTAGATTTTGAACAAAAGTTTAAAAAATAGGCTTAAATTATTTTAATTAAACAATTGAAGTTCGGATGATTAAAAAAAAACCTTATACAAGTCCAAATGGTACCCAAATTCTTTTGAAAACGTCTAAACATCGACAAAGGAGAAAAACATTAAAACCTAAACTACAAGAAAACTCGAAAAAAAATTAAAACACGCTTTCTTCTCGGAACGCAAAAAAGATGGTAGACTACACATTGGGGTGATTTGGATATGTATTGATAGGAGGCATCTAAACTTTCTTTTTGCACGTCACTTTTCGGGCTACCCTGGATATATATATATATATATATATATATATATATATATATATATATATATATATATATATATGTATGTATGTATGTATGTATGTATGTATGTATGTATATATATATACACGTATATATATACTCTCGCTGACTTTTGGTTCGCCTACGCGTCCGAGGAATTTCTCAAGAGGGCTCGGCTCCGACATACTATCGCCTCCGACAGAAGGGTTTGCGAGTATCTCTCATGGCTACCCGATGCCTCAAAACGCGACGGTCTCCTTTGCCTGTGAGTACCCGCGGGATAAAGTTCCTCTTCCCTCTCTCATTTTCTCTCTCGCACTCTCCTCCTCTTCCTCCATTCCCTCTCGCTTCATCTCTCTTGTGTCTGTTTGCACTTACTCCATTTACAACGTTTACCGATGCGTCTGGGAACCTCCAAAACCGGCAAACTCTTACATATACATACATGTATATATATATAGTCAGAATTTACAGTGATAATCGTAGACCACACGATGTGTGTCATTCCGACGGAAATGTTTGCATTTCTCTTGCCGATTGATCACGCCCCCCCCCCCCCCCTTTCAAATCTCTTAGCATTTACCAACAGAGGTCTGTGTCAACTTGCAGGAAAGCTTCTCCCCTTTGAGTAAATTTGCCGATCACATAATTGAGCGCGGCGATGAGTATTGATATAAAGGGAATTTATAATTTGGTATCGCGACGGGAAGATATTCTTACTTGCGTTAACGATGGTTAGGCAAGTTTATTGCGTTTGGAAAAGAAAAATACTGTGGATCGTTATGATAGGAAGGTAGCTGTCGATAACCTTTTTTCGACGTAATTATTTCGAGCTACGAGCTCTGCGATTTCAAGCAAAACTTCGCCCGAGACCGCACCTTGAGGAGGTTTGTAGTTCCGAATCACGGAAATTCCAACTTCATGGCAAAACGAAAAAGAGTGCTCGGAGAGAAAAAGTAACGCATGAAGAAACGAAAAAGGGAGAGGAGAGACAACAAGCGCAAAAAAATTGATATGTTTGCTGTTCCTCAACCAAATATACATATATAAATATTTATACATATACAGGGTATGTCAAAAGTCAACCTTGTATTTTTGCGCATAATGGCAAAAGAAGGTGAAAGATCGTGAAATTCTGAATCGAATAGTGCCGGGTCATTTTTTTCTCCGATTAACCGTTGGAGAGATATTAGTTGATAGATGATGGCCAATCCGGCGCGTCACTCCACTCGTCGATGCGTCCAAGCCAATTCGGTGCGATTGGGAGGGACGCTCGCCCCGCCCATTCAGTGCGTTGTACCTCACCGCGGCACTGGATTGGTTATCCACCAATTAATTAATAGTGGGCTAACAGTGCGTCGGAGAAAACGACCGATGAGGGCTTTTCTCCTCAGAATTTCAAGATCTATCGAATCAGCCAATATTCGCTTTAGCTTCCGGGCTACCCTGTATATTCTTGCATATAGACTTGACGTGGAATTTCGGGACAGAAGAGTAAACACAACGAAGAGTTTGCGGGGCAGGAAAATATATGGTCGCGAACGGAGCTGCAGCTCCGTGGGGTGTGTAACAGACCGAGCGAGTGAGAGAACGGGAGAGGACGAGGATAGTTATACGTACTCGGTACATACGGTTATTCTGCGTCCGAGAGGAGAAAGAGAGCAAAGAGAAAGACGCGAAACGAGAGAGGAAATAAAGGAAAGAAAAGAAACCGCAAGAAATACACAAAACGCGATTGTGTCTCGAGAAGAAATATTTGAACGTGGCACCGAAAGGATTCGAAGGGTACATGAATAAATAAGCAAAATATCAAGGATACACTGTACATTCGGTACGAGCAAAAAATGTATTTGAGCAAGAAGGAGCGGGGCTCTGCACGTAATTCGTCGAGTTCGGATGGCAAGTCGTGCAGCACACAAGTATTACGACTATGCATCGTCATCTTACGAAGAAAATTTTGTTCCGAAGGAATTCGATAATGATAATTTTAGCTATTCCTTTGGGCAAAGCGCGCGGTCAAATTTTCAGACAAATTAAAGTGCGATTAAAATGGAACAAATATCGGTGAGGTTTTATGATTTTTCTTCTAAACAAATAGTGCATGCAAAAATCCGAGAAAAAAATGTAGATGTATCGCTTAGATAGAGTAGGCTTGTGAAAAATTGGAGGTTTTTACTATCCAGCCAAAGAGCGGTCAAGTTTTTATGAAAAATAAAGCGCGACAGAAACAGAATAAATGTACCTGGTCTTTAGAACTCTGTTTATCGAACAAAATCATCGATGAAAACGTTTTCAAAAAGTTAGGCCGTACGGACGCAAAGAAACTTCGTAAAAAATTGCGTTTTTTGTTGGCATGCAGAGTGCTGTCCTTTTGATAAATATTGGAGTGCAAAAAAAACTCTAATAATTTCGTTGAATTTCCCAGAATTTTTCCGGGCCAAAATAGCTGACGCAAAAAATTGAAAAAAATTCACACGTTGCACATACACAGAGTATGACCGTAAAAAATTGATAGAATTTTTAACCCCACCGCACAGCGCCAAAGTATCGATTGGAGTATGGACAGAAATGTAAAGTGCGACAAAAGTCAAATAAATTTCTCGAAATTTTAGATTTTTCCTCGGCCAAAATGTGCGTTGCAAGAATTTGGAAAAAATTCCACACGTTGCACATACACAGAGTAAGTCTGTAAAAAATTGATAGAATTTTTAACGTTACCGTACAGCGCCAAAGGATAAAGTAACGCTAAAAATGTGAACTGCGACAAAAGTCGAATAAATTTCTCGAAATTTTAGATTTTTCCTTGGCCAAAATGGTCGATGCAGAAATTTCAAGAAAAAATTCCACATGTTGCTCACATATAGAGTCGGTCTGTGAAAAATCGACAGAATTTTTCATTTCACCGTATAGCACCGAAGTATCGATGAAAATTTGAAGTTCGACAAAAGTCGAATGAACTTCTCTACCTTTTGGTATTTTTTTAAGCCAAAATGTTCAATGCAAAAATTTAAAAAAAATGGTCTACCTCGCACGTAGATGGAGAAAGTGTGTGAAAAATCAGGAGAATTTTTTGGCACCGTGGAGAATAACGGGGTGGCCGATTCAGCGCATGTTGCCTCATGCATTATTTCGGGCTGCAACTACTTCGGCTTCAACGATGAGGCCTCGTTGGTATGGATACAGCAGTGCAAACACCCCGCTAAAGTTGCAATATTCAACAAACAGCGGGTTTGCGATTTTTCCGTCGAATATAAATATATATGAATATATATATATATATATATATATATATATATATATATATATATATATATATATATATATATATATATATATATATATACATATACATATATATATATATATATATATATATATATATATATATATATATATATATATATATCCACACACCTGCCGACTATCGTGATTTTTTGTTTTTATTCGAAAAGAACAAATGCGATGAAACTCATTCGATCCATTACCTGCACCCGAAACACGAACGAAATTTTTTCAACCGGCCAGAAGTGCCCGAAACCCAGCGAGAAAAAAAAACGACGTGCTTCGATCCAACCCCGTGAGCTTCGCTACTCGGTAGAATTTAGATCCGGTTAATTCGAAGCACAGAGCACATCTCTAATTACAATTACGAGGTCAAAGCTTTTTAATCAAATTACATCTAATTTCGCAATTATTCGAACTTTCGTAACAAAGTTTCAAAAAAAAAAGTCCAAGCGTATATACGGGCCTTGGCAAATTCACTAGGAAATTAAAGTACTCGCTATACGAGAACAAGATCGCGTTCTCGTTGGCTCCGAAGCAAATGTGCATCGTGACGGGCTCGCAATGTCTGATGCATTTTCATTGCTGTGCATACGTTATATAGCGTTTCGCCAAACTTGCTTCATGATGATGTGGTTTGCCTCGTCGAAAGGCAACGAAATTCACTCCTTATTTGTGACTGTTATTATTGTCCTCATCATAATTTTTGAACTTTATAATAAACAGCTTGCCATTCTCGTAATTTAAAAGTTCCAACAAGCAACCGGTGATACAAAAGTTTTGTTATTATACTAAAAGAACATTTTTTTGTATTACATTTGAGATGAACCGCAACGGCGGTACATTGTTGAAATAATAATAACTTTATTGTTTATCAAAATTTTTTTGTTAAAAAAACTCAATCTTGGCAAGACTACATGTTAATTATGTGTAAAATCCCGATCTCGTTGTCCCAATATTCTCATGAGGAAAAAATAATGAGAATTATTTCCCAAGCATTTTCAATTGAATATATATATATATATATATGGAAGGACATTTTGTTTCGTAGCCATGTAATATTGACTATCCGGCTGTTTTTAGTACAGTCCTTGAAATTACTCTGACTTACAGATATTCTCACATCCATTTAAGGGGTTACCCCCACTTGCGGTTTTGAAAAAATCGAATTTTTTTATTGCATTTTTTTGAAGTATAAGTATCTGAGAATATGTCCTGAAAATTTCATGTCGATCCGAACAAAATTGACTGAGATATGAGTGTTGAAAGAGAAGAATCCGCGTTGAAAGAGCGTTGAAAGAGAAACTTCAATCGCGTTTTTCTCAAAATGGCATTTCTGAAGTCGGTGACCAAGATTACTCGAACACTAATGAACCGATCTTCTTGAAATTTTGCAGGCTTATTTAATACATAAAAATGTAGTCTTTAATCGTTCGATTTTTTTTTCGAAAAAAAAATGGCCGTTTTATAGCCGAAAAACGGCCGTTTTTTTTCGTTAAAATCGAACCATTAACTTTGACTGTCCGCCATTTGGTGAAAAATGAATATTTTTTAAAATCCTTCGATTAAAGACTAGTTTATACTGATATTTGACTAAAGCCATCCGCATTTTTTTCTTCAGATGATCCACTTAGCCGCAATGTTGGTCACCGCAAACCGTGTATATAAAAACATTATTTCATTGACGGCCATTTGCCACTAAACAATGTAATATTTTTCAATAAAAAAAGTACTGAAAGTTCTTCAAGATGTGTTCTTTAAGATGGTATATTGATCGATTCAAAACGTTTTGTAGTTTTCATTTAAAAAAACTCATGAAAAAGGGCTTTTTTTGCGCTACAAGTGGGGGTAACGCCTTAAAGGTGATTTTGAAGATATTGAGGTTCACATAACGTGAAGTATAGGGACATTATGCCATGAAGACAGTCCTCGAAATCGAATGTCTTCAAAATCATCTTCCCGCATATATTTGCGTGGAAACGAGGTTGCAAGCAGTATATTTGCGACGGGAGTGCAGGGAGGTCGATGCGAGCCATAGCTCTCACTGGGTACACGTCTCGAGACGAGGGAAAGGGCGAATCAAGGCACGTCTGGTTTAATTGGATAAATAGTAGGAGACATCGTCAACGAGCTGAAGTACGTTCTTGTACTATATATATATATATATATATATATATATATATATATATATATATATATATATATATATATATATATTCATTTCGTGAATATGTCTTTGGGTTAACCTTAAGGACGTTGGAGTAAACGAGCAACGAAAGAATGGAAAGAGAGAGGGGTCCAAGCGCAAAGGGTTGAATTATTACGAGGGTGTACATAAGCTCCAGCGGAGCATAAAAAGGGCTCAAGCCACGGCGAATGGAGCGAAACGGATTGCGGGTGTCCGACAAAGATCCGTCGACTTTTGTAGCGGATAAATAGGCGTGCAAAATGAAGTTATACCCGGGTAATAAAGAAGCGTGCACATGAAAAATTTGCGCAGAATCTCAGACTTTTGAATCGCGGGACAGAAAGATAGAGGCCATTACGAGAGCCCCGAATCGTACTTTGGGGGTGTACGTCTCTGGAAACTTCAAAAAATCATTTTTTTGCATATTGTTATAGTGTGAACTTTCAAGAATATTTCAAGACCACCGGACCCCGAAATTCTGAAAATTGACGAACTTATAGCTATTTTAGTGGAACAGTGTGCCTCGGGTTTGCCACGATCCGTCAAGTTTGAACGTGATTATCTCGAAACTACATGTCTTGACACGGCGGGATTGATATATTGAGTAACTTTCACACTATTGACTTGAATTTGCACCGTTAGCGTTCAACAGTAGTCATTTTCGGTTCGCGATCGCATTTTTTAAATTTGAAGTTAAAGTTCTACGTCGGGACGTTTTAAACATTTTAGAATATTCCGTAAAAAAAACAATATTTAAATGAAAATAGGTTCACAATGTCGAAATATGTAATAAAATATCCTAAACATTTCGAAAACATTTGACGACTGTCGAGGAGAAAAATTGCAATTATCACACTCTCACGGCGTTCGAAATCCCGTAAAGGCTAAGTAGTCCCTGTACCATGTGACGTTCCCTTGCGGAGAGACAGTACAAATTTTCGAACAGAGATTTCTCACAGAATAATAATACTTCCACCAAAATAAATCCGACAATCGCCGCGTCCTCGAATTTCCCATAGCTTAAGGGGTTAGGCCACAGTAACGGGCATAAAATCATGTGCGAATTTAACCATTTTTTTCGCATGAAAAAGTGATTCACTCATAAAATTAATTACACATCTATTTAGTATGAATATCAAGCTGTTAGAAATTTTTTTTTTCCGATGTACAAAATGGCCGACTACTCGAAACATCTCGAAACATCTTTTTTCCAATTGGCGTGACAAATAACTTCAACAATTTTCACTCGATTTGCTTCAAATTTTAAAGTTACGTTCCTAATTGCATTTCGCGAAGAAGTACGTACGGAATTTATGACTAATCGAAAACTTTTCATTTTATGAGCAGCTTATGAGCAATTATAACGAAATTTTTCACTGAAAATTCATTTATTAAGGGAAACTTTGTCCTTGAAATCGGCGGGAGATGTTAGCGGCTCAACATGAGCAGCTAGAAGAAGAGGGATGCCTCTATGGACCAGGCATTGCCGATTAGCGGTAATTATAAACACATTTGTGTAAACACATTACAAAACTTTAAACGCGTTTTTCTCGAAAGCACGTTTTTAAAAATGGCTGACATTCTCCTGACCGCTGTAATAAACATATCAACCTGAAATTTGGAGAGCATACTCAGAAAATATGTCTTCACGGAATGACGGATCGTTTTTTCGATAGATGCATTTTTGCATTTATTATTTATCTTTTTATGCGAAAAAACGCGAAAATTCGATTTTTTTTAAATTGCCGCCATTTTCCGAAATTTGTACTAAACGAAAAACCCATCCGTCATTCCATGACCAAAGGGTCACAGATTGATAATATGCTTTGAATTTGTGTTTCAGATCAACAAAGAGGGGGCAGTGATGTCAGCCTTTTACCTCCCGCGATTTGAGGACCTGTTTTCGCGGAGCTGCAACGGCCGCCATTTTGGTTTTTTTTTTCAAAAAAAATCTTTTTTAACGTTCTGTATATCATGAATAAAAGCAAGAAAAAAAACCGCACTCAAAAAGCTTTACTCGTTTCCTTTAAAAAAAATAAAATGTCAACACCTGAAATATGGTACTCCAAGGACAAAGTCTCCGTTAAGATCAAATACCTACAACTTTTGAATAAGACAATATTTTTTAATTCCGTACGTACTTCTCTAGGTATTCTGATGTAGATTGACGAGAATTTTTGTTTTTTGTTCTAGGTAAAAAATTGTGGATTCTAAATGTCACGCCGCGGAGCGCCTAAAAAAAAGATAATAAAAGAAAATATTAGTAGTCGGCCATTTTGTACATCGAAAAACAATATATATATTTTCCAATAGCTTGATTTTTATACTAAATAGATGTGTAATTAATTTTTCATACGAGTAAAAATTGTTAAATTCGCACGTGATTTTATACCCGTTACTGTGGCCTAAGGCCTTAAAGCTTAAAAAAAACAACTTCAACCCTCTACAACAAATCTGTTCTCGTTGTAAGGTTATGTTGGCCCTGCGCATGCCCGAAGCAGGAGCCGTGAATTTCTGCAATTCTCATCACCCAACATGGCCGCCCATTTGCTTTCAGCAGCCCTCCCTCATCTCCAGGACAGAAACTCCGAAACTTCAGTCCTGAGAAGCTCCCGTCGAATAATTCTTCGCGTCCGACTGGTAGGCAGCCACCATGTACATCCGGATGGACGACTACACTCGTAAAAAAGCGCGCACACGGTTAACTCGTTCACGTACAATGGCGACGCCTACGGACGTTATTCCCGAAGAATTCGGCCAAGAAAGAGAATCGAAATTGATCGCGTGACCGAGATCTCTTGGCCCGCCTCGGCTACCGCGTATCGCATTATGGACCTTCATCCCGTTCGCCTCGGTAGGAAGGAGCGAGAGGAGCGGCAACTATTTATCACTGGAAATATTCGTTTCGGCGTTGCGGGTGGTCATGAATAATCGGCAGTCGGGTGTTCTCCGCTCCTCCTGACGCTTTACGGACACGCGGCCAAACAGCCACCAAAGTGGACGCATCCTGCGCGGTAGATCATCCGAAGTACCAAATGCGGTAGACTGAATCGTGCCGCGATTTCCAGTATCGACCACCGACGCATGTGAATGGAAGGTCGGCCATTTTGGACCGCGAGAACTGCAGAAATTTGCGCATGCGCAGCGTCAACGTAACCTCTCAATATGAACAGTTATCTCTGTAAAGAGAGGCTTTTTTGGGATAAAACCGCAAGAAGTCTACAGCTTAGCTTTAGGCTATGGAGAATTCACGTGGGCGATAATATTCCTGCGGGAGAAATGTCTGTTGAGGGGCCAGTCCACTTTGAAAGTTTCAAAAAATCGCAAGCAAGCAAGAATTGAAGGAATCGACGATGATGAGAAATCAGAAGGGATTTTGTACGGTGCAGGAATTTCCGATTGAGGTTAGGTAAGAATTTTTCATAGTATAAACTTCATACGCGTTTTTCGCGAAACAACGTTTTCAAAATCTAGCTCCATCGTATCTCTGAAACTGATAAACCGATTCTCTTGACATTTGAACCACATATTGTAAACATGTGTTTTGCGAAAAACTGCGAAAAAACGCGTTTTTTTTACTTTTTCGTTTTTCATCTGCCATTTTTTTATTTTTTGATAAAATTTTATATTCGCGGGTCATTTTGTAGCTGGTGTCATACTGAATCCAATGGACTTTGATTTTTTTGTTTCAGACAAACTGTTGCCGAGTTGTGATGGAGCTACCTAGCCCACCTATTTTTGAGGCGTTACGTTAAACGTTGCGTTACGAGGCGTTACGTTACGAGGCGTTACGTTACGAGACGTTACGTTTTTGTACTTAAAAATGAATAAAAATGAATTAAATTTAAAAAAAATGTATTTCAAGACTTTATTTATCAAGCCCAACAACTTTTATATTCATATCTTTCATAAAATCCTCAAAAAAAAATCGCGAAAACAGGCTTCTTTTCGTGGCTCCAAAGTGGACTGGCTCCTTAAAAAATGTCGGGCTCTTCCTTGCACGGGTCTACTTGGAAGGAAAGGTTGCGAGGTCGATCTCTCCGATCTTACTGAAATTTGGCATGCTTGTAGAATGGGTGAAATAGGCGAGACGTATTTTTTCAATTCTGCGGAACCCGATTTTAAAGGGGTTAAACGCACGCAGGAAAGGTTGCGAGGTCGATCTCTCCGATCTTACTGAAATTTGGCATGCTTGTAGAATGGGTGAAATAGGCGAGACGTATTTTTTCAATTCTGCGGAACCCGATTTTAAAGGGGTTAAACGCACCCTCAAAAATAAGGGTGTTTTTCGTTTTTCACCGATAACGTTATCGTTCTCATCTCCAATGTATGGTACACGAAAAAATAAACATAATTGCAATTTGAAATTTCTTCGTATCTCGTACCGTTAAAACGTTATCGACGAAGAACGAAAAACGTCCCCCAATTTTCGAGGGTGCGTTTCAATCCATGAAAATCGGATTCCGCAAATATAAAAAAGTACGTGTCGCCTATTTTTACCCATTCTACAAGCGTGCCAAATTTCATCGAAATCGAAGGGATCGACCTCGCAACCTTTCCTTGTTATCCTTGCGAAGTCACGTGGCACAGGGTCTACTGAGTCTTGCGAAGGGCCGGGGAGGGCGGGGCAGAACTGAAACGCCGGAGGAGTGTGATGATCGCGATTTTATTTTCGGAGCAGTGAAACGTCTACGATACTTTTGGGAAATTTTATTATGTATTTTGATATTATTAAACTTTTTTTCCATACTGATTTTTTAGGGGGAACCTGAATGGAAATAATGGAAGAGTGTGATGGTTGCGATTTTTTTTTACGGCAGGAATGAAACCAATGTTCTATGGTATTAATATTGTATGGAGATATTGGATAATTGATAAACCAAATGGAATAAAAATATAGTGTTATAGTGATTTTCAAAAAATCTAGAATGATTTTGAACCAGTAGGGTCGTCACCTAATCGTAAGGTTGAATAACCAATAACTCGTCGAATTTGAATTAATTTCGGTTTTAGTATTTTTTTATTACTGTACCCATATTTTTGGCAACCCGTGCGCCATTTTATTTTTCCTCCTCGCTCTCTGTCTCATCTATTTCGAATAGACGTGCGCAAATTATGACTCCACGACGATTAGGGGAAAAAGATGTGAGCGCAGTTGAGAAACGATGTGGAAAAATTATGAAATTGAAGAGGACCAGACGAGAGTCGAGTTGGCACGGACTGGCTCCTCCATATATATATATATATATATACAGGGTGAAAATTATAAGGTGGCCAGGTTTTTTCGCTAGTCTGGCGCAAAGATTTCGCGACCGAGAAAAATATTATAGCCAATGGTTTTTCAAATCCTCTTCGAAAAAAGTAATATCGTATTTTTGCTACGAGCAATACATTCCAGAAACAATGAATGATTCTGAAAAAAAAATCAAAATTCCATTTTGACTTCAGCGAACGAAGATTACCAAAGTCCGACTACGAAACACTCCGAAAAGGAAACTTTTTCCAAAAGGCATCAAATTCCATTTATTCACTTTAAAATGCATCTTTGGCAATTTTTTTCTCGATAACCCGATACACAAAAAAATTCCCCACCAGTGACTCGTATTTATAATTGAATTATCTTCATTCCGCTCTGCTGAAAATGAAATTAACATTTTTTTCTCGACTGCTCAATTTTCCCTGGCACTTACTCCTCAGCACAAAAATACGCGATCATTTTCTTTAAAGATTTTGGAAACCAGTTGAAATTGTATTTTTCTTGGAATCAGTCGCAAAATCTCCGCCCAAGACGCTTAGAAAAAAAAACATTACCAACTTAAAATTGTCACCCCGTATATAACAGTGAATGAGTACATACGTGTATGTATTGAACAAAATGCAAGGAAGAGATCCAACCGCCGGTGTTTATAATCTCACGGGGCGCTCTCTCGTTGGGCGGCCAAAGACTTTTGCTGGCCCAAAGCCAGACGCTCGGGGGAACCCCCGAAGTTGTCTTTGTGTCTCTGCTGTAACTCGCGAGCACACACGCACACATTTCGTGCAACCACCCGAGAGACTTTAAACTATATATACATATATACATGTGTGTGCGTGTATATCTATGTGTCCGAAATGTATATATATATATATATATATATATATATATATATATATATATATATATATATATATATATATATATATATACATTTCGGACACATAGATATACACGCACACACATGTATATATGTATATATAGTTTAAAGTCTCTCGGGTGGTTTCACGGTTGTGTGCGTGTGTGTGTGTGTGTGTGTATATCTATATGTCCAAAATGTATGTATATATATATATATATATATATATATATATATATATATATATATATATATATGTATGTATGTATGTATGTATGTGTATATATATATATATATATATATATATATATATATATATATATATAATATGTATATGTATATATCGCTGTTTTTTCTCCGCTAAGGCGGATGACGCGAATATGATCTTGTTGCGTCTGGGAGTGAGGACGCTCGAGAAGTCGCTGACGCGAGCGCGAGTCACGCCTTCTGGGCAAGAGGCAATAACGCAACTATGAGGACAGCCTCCACATGTTATAACGTGAGATTTCTATTTCAACGTCTATTTATTGTGCGAACAGAGACCACAAAATTTCAGCTAGATGAAATTCTGAAAATTCATTTGATTTTATTTCTCTTTCAATTTTGTGATCTGGCCCAGGACGGCATTTGATTGTTCACTTTTCACTTTGGGTGTTTGTACGTGTCCATGGGTAATGATGCTGTAAGGGACTGTCATTTTTAAGTAATGGGAAAATTGTTCGCGTAGCTTTCATATCGAAGAGTGGGGGTGGGGGTAGACTTTGAAAGTGTGATTGGGGAGGGGGATTTTATGGCCTAGGCTCTTAGTTTTAAATTGGAGCAAAGATTTTGTAAGGATTTCGACAATTTACCGAGTTGGGATGATTTTTCTGAAGCGTCCAAGTCTACTATTTTTCTATTGCGTTTCTCTCGTCGTAGCTCAAAGTCTATTCGTCCGATTCACTTCGAATTCGGAGGGAGCATAGTTCAGAACATTTTCTATCGTATGACCGGGTAATTTTTCTCGTACGATTATGCATTTGTTGATAACAAATTGTTCAAGATTTTTTTTGTAGTCGAAAATCGAACTTTTTTCACAGCTTGCCAATTTCGTAATTTTCAAAATTTCATAAAATTATCCGGTCATACAAAAATTTGATTAGTGTACTAAAAGTAGAGGATAAAGTTCCGACCCCCCCCCCCCCCCCCCCCCCCACTCCCTTCGATCGAGCTGAAATTTTGCACAAAACTCCTTTTTAATTCTTTAAGACAACCCCTTGAGGGATTTTTGGCTAATCGCAATGGTTTTTGAGATATTGAATATTTAAGTTTTTTTAAGGGTAAGGATCCACAACCCCCCCCCCCCCCCCACCCCCGCGATCGAGCTGACATTTTGCACAAATCTTCCTTTTAATAATCTTAAGACAACCCCTGAAGGGATTTTTAGCGACTCGCAATAGTTTTCGGGATATTGAATTTCTTATTTTTTTTTCAACACGCGCCAATTATACATATTGGCTACGTCTCCGTTCACACCTGTATATGTTATCGTGCTCTCCGTTTTGTCACAACAAAAATACCGAAACAAACAATCGAACAAATCTAAATAAACCCAAACCAAACCAAACCCAAAAACTACTGCACGTCGCCAAAAATCCCTTTAAGAGTTGTCTTAAAATATTAAAAGGAAGGTTTGTGCACAATTTCAGCCCGATCGGCGGGGGGAGGGGGGTTGAGCCTTACACAAAATAGATTTTATTATGTTTCATTTCAAATGAGCCTAACTGCCAGAAGCACCTATACCAATTAGCCATACAGCGATTGGCGGCACTTTCTTTAAGGGAGACTTTGTCCTTGAAATGCAGCGGGAGATGTTAGCGGCTCAACATGAGCAGCTAGAAGAAGAGGAGGGATGCCTCTATGGACCAGGCATTGCCGATTAGCGGTAATTATAAACACATTTGTGTAAACACATTACAAAACTTTAAACGCGTTTTTCTCGAAAACACGTTTTTAAAAATGGCTGACATTTTCCTGACCGCTGTAATTAACATATCGACCCGAAATTTGGAGAGCATACTCAGAAAATATGTCTTCACGGAATGACGGATCGTTTTTTCGATAGATACATTTTTGCATTTATTATTTATCTTTTTATGCGAAAAAAAACGCGAAAATTCGATTTTTTTAAAATTGCCGCCATTTTCCGAAATTTGTACTAAACGAAAAACCCATCCGTCATTCCATGACCGAAGGGTCACAGATTGATAATATGTTCTGAATTTGTGTTTCAGATCAACAAAGAGGGGGCAGTGATGTCAGCCGTTCACCTCCCGCGATTTGAAGACCTGTTTTCGCGGAGCTGCAACGGCCGCCATTTTGGTTTTTTTTTTTCAAAAAAAAAAATTTTTGAACGTTCTGTATATCACGAATAAAAGCAAGAAAAAACCGCACTCAAAAAGCTTTACTCGTTTCCTTTAAAAAAAAATAAAATGTAAACACCTGAAATATGGCACTCCAAGGACAAAGTCTCCCTTAACCAATAAAAACGTCATTGCTCATCAATATTTTTCAACGAAAAAAAACTCAACCTCCGTAAGACTATGTATTAATTATCTGTAAAATCCCGACCTCGTCATCCCAATACTCTCACCACAAAAAACTATTGAAAATTGACTTATTTTATGGACTCCAAAAGCATATGCAGACCCAACAACAAATAGTTACAATACTAAAAGAAGCTCCGATTAAAAAAGGTTTAAAAATATATTCACGCATGATCATCAAGGCATGGAGATCCTCGATCACGAATGCCTTCATTATCCTTCATCCCCGTGTACACATAAACCTGTAATAGATTACACTTCGTTCGATTCACCGCGATTGACGTACATAGGAAACTTCGAATGCCCGATATACGCAAAATTCGCGAACTGCGCGCGAGGCGGATTGAATACTGTATTACACGGGGCAAATACCGAGAGGGAAGTGCGCCAAGAGAGGCGAAAGAGGGGTGGGCAGGGCCGAGATTGAGCGAGAAACCGAGGCGTCGGAACGTCGAGGCGGGCTCGATTGAACTTTCGTAATTAATTAAGTCTTGTCTACACGTCGGGTGCAAAGTTAATCGCTGGGGGACGTGGCTGCGTTACTAGCTCCGCTACAAGCAGGAGGCACTCCTGTGTGTGTGTGTGTGTGTGTGTGTGTGTGTGTGTGTGTGTGTGTGTGTGTGTGTGTGTGTGCGTGTGTGTGTGTCTGTGCGTGTGTGTGTGTGTGTGTGTGTGTGTGTGTGTGTGTGTGTGTGTGTGTGTGTGTGTGTGTGTGTGTGTGTAAACTATTCGAAGGACGCGGTACTGCAGCATTCGGGTTCGACAGTGAATCAAGCGTAGCCTCTTTCAATACCAGTTCTCTCGGACGCCGGTAATTAAGTTCCCTCGTCACGGGGGAAAATCCTAGCTCCCGGTAAGATTTAGACCGAATTCTTGGTTGCCACGATTGCATGGCCCCACACCCCTCGGGCCACGAGCTGCAATACGGTTTTGCCTCTCGTCCATTGGGTATCTTACTCCGTTTGTATTCATTTTATTATTATTGTATATATAAAGAAAACAATGAAATATTCGTATGTATATGAACTCCCAATTCTTTTGAAGTTGTCGTCTTACCTTTTCTTTCTTCAATTGAATTGCCTTCAATAATTAATCGTTAATCAAAATAATTAATTTATCATTTTCTTTTTAATTATAATTCTTTCTCATTAGAAATTCGTGTGTATGCATTTATATGACATATAAAAATATGAAAATAATTCCAAAAAGAGTAAAATACTCGAATTTTTTTTTCTTCGTATATTTGTATCTGCAAGTAAGGAGAAGATCAATCCGATTTTTTGTATTATTTACATGTGTGTGTGTGTATTGTGGGTAGTAAGAAATCAACAGTCATCACGTTAACGGACCACCGAATTTCTCTCTCTCTCTCTCTCTCCTCTCTCTCTCTCTCTCTCTCTCTCTCTCTCTCTCTCTCTCTCTCTCCTCTCTCTCTCTCTCTCTCTCTCTCTCTCTCTCTCCTCTCTCTCTCTTAGGATTTATTCTATTCTTGTGCACTAATAAACTATCTATCTCTCTCTTCCTTCCTCTTTTCGTATAAAATACTCTCTATGCTACAGTATATTATATATGTATGATATCTTATCATACATGTATAATAAAAAATCAGACTGTCTTTTCGTTACTTAAGAATCACACGAGTCTTTTTTATCAGCTATTTCGAAACGCTCGCGAGCGTTATTCCGTGCTAAAAGAAAATCTCTGGCGAATCTTCGAGTCGAGTTTCTCGGTCTGTAAATAAAAATTCACGACGTACTTCGGATTTCAGAGGAGCGAACTTTTTGTTTTTTAATCACCACTGTTACTAGTGATTGGTGCAACATTTGCTCCAAAATTTATACAATTTGCATTTTATACACATAACGTTTTTGTTGTTTTTTTCAATCACCTTCAACGTATACCCTTGCGGGTTTGTACGTATTGAGTTTTCCAATACTTCGCACTCCGCTAAT
>OY723389.1:52122337-52134837 GCA_963210295.1 Ophion ellenae
TCCATGTATATTGTACGATCTTTTTGACTTTTTGAAGAAACAAAGCATTGTTTAAATATTTCTCTTTTGTGTACGCTGCGACCTCTATTATCGGCGCAGCGGTGGGACCGGCTTCGCATGACTTGCAAAACTAGAGGTTCTAATGGACTCGAGCCGCCTCTGCGCAGCTGGGGTATGCTGATTGCAGTAGGCGTCAAAGCCCTTTCTTATCGCGGAGCATGCCTGGAGCCTCACGCTGAGGCGCTTCCCCCACTGTGCGTTACGGTGGTCGATGTTCGGCACGTAGTGGGGGCCGGTTGCAACCGTGGAGGTCCCGACAATAGAAGTCGCAGTGTATGTACTTTCCTCGCGATTTTTTTTGACACGTGTTATCGTTATAAAGTGCACTGTTGAGTGATAAATAAATGACCAACTGAACACTAACTTGTGACTTGATCACTTATATTTTGATTGAAAGTTCAAAAAATAGGTTTGAGAGGATCAGTCACTAAAGTTCAGATGTTAAAAAAAAATACTTATACTAGTCTGAATGACTTTCAATTACGCTTGAGGGGTTAGGTCACTCTAGAGGCCGAAAAAAACAGGTTTTTGGTGATTTTTTTTTCAGACAAACTACGAAATAAATCGAGATTACAAAAAAGGGTGTTTATCGTACATATCAGTGACTGTGTACAATAATTTTTTTGAAGCGATTAATTTCAAAATGGCGGCTGTGCAGCGTTTTTGCGATGACGTCTCCGTTTTTCCAGGATCCACGGCCGGACAAACAGCTCCCGTAATTTTTGAATTCTAATGAGCCAATGAGTTTTTTTCGATTATATATAATAACTGCTATAGAAGTACGTAGGATTTTTCGATATATTGATTTTTTGCCAGATGGCGCAATACTGAAGTGGAAAGTGAAAATTTGCCTACAAGGTCGTCAGATAATTGTTAATAACAAATGAACTATGCAATATAAAATACAAATCCTACGTACTTCCATAGACAATGTATTGTTCAAGATATATTCAACGTTTCAAGTGAATCGGTTGAAAATTGCCTGAGTTATGTTTCCGGCCAACTTCAAAAATGCAGTTTTGATCGCTTCAAAAAATGATTGTATACAGTCCCTGATATGTATGATAAACACCCTTTTTTGTAGTCTCGATTTATTTTGTAGTTTTTCTGAAGAAGAAAAAATCCTCAAAAAGCCTATTTTTTCGGCCTCTAGCGTGGCTTAATGCCTTGAGAACTTCCAAGAGGGAAGTGCATACTCAAGAGTGAAAAAATAAATAAAAACATATGCTATAAAAAAAACTCAAAGTAAATTAAAAAAAAAAAGTTTTTTTTTCGAAAATAAAAAAGATTGGGGATCATGATCTAGATTCACATGTAGATTTTCCTTCCGGAAGTCACTTTTCGGGCCACCTTCTATGCGGGAAAAATCGCTTTTGGAGACCTTCGACATCGAGGACCGTCCTATACTGGCGAATTGTTCCCGCACTCAATATTACGTCAACCCCAAAGCCTTCAAAGCCACTATCAAATAAATGGAAGCAAATTTATATGAAGTTTATTTCCGGTACCGTGCTGATAGCCAACGTTACACGAATATGACCGGATCAAAATGTTCCGTCGCCATATTTAAATCTATGTGTAATAAATTTATATATTCGCGGATTTCCCTGCTTCCTTCCTTCGTTTATATGTACAGTATGTATTTTCACTCCGCATTTTCCTCTATTCTCGCGCGTGTACATGGAGTCTCGAGACTCCCGTGAGAGGACCCCCCCCCCCCCCCCCCCCCCCCGCCGCGCAGCTCCCGAGGTTTCCACCCACACGGCGTTTTCCTCGAATCGCGGACAAATTATCCTCTCTCAATATCGTTCTCCCTCTCTCTCTCTCTTTTCGTCTCTTCGTCGAGCTTTATTTCATGCATTTTTTCGTGAATTTTCATTTTCACCATTTTTTATTTTATTTATGTTTTCATGAATTTTACTTGTACTATCTTTTGTTTGTCTCTTTTTTTATTTTAGTTATTCTTTTTTAGTTTTTGATGCCTTTTCTTCTCATTTTTTACTATTTGATGATTTTGTCATTCTTGATAAATTTTTTTACCATATTTTATTTTTGTATGAATTTTCATTTTTACAATTTTTTGTTTTTTTTAAATTACTTTTAAAGATGTTTTTTATTATGCCGCAAATGCATTATCAAATTTTTCTCGTCTCGCTTGCTCCCGTGTTCGATCATCGTTTTCTCGCTCACTCGTGTACTCGGAGTCCAATCTCGATTCCACGGCACTCCCTGTTTCTCATCCGACATTCATAAACTTCCAGTCTCTCTCTCTCTCTCTCTCTCTCTCTCTCTCTCTCTCTCTCTCTCACACACACTCTCCCTCTCCCCCCTCTCTTTCAATCACCCCTGCCTCTCTTCCTCTCTATCTGGATTTGTTCGTTTTCCAACTCGTTCTGCCCTTCGCCCTGGCCCTTTCTCTCCCTCGCGGCTACCACTATTTTCTCGTGTCTAACCCCTTTTCTCTTTTCCCTTTTTACACCGTTGAAACTCTGCATTGCATATATATATATATATATATATATATATATATATATATGTATGTATGTATGTATATATTGGATAAGTACATCGAGGTTGTGGCACAGGGAATTTCCAGATGCCACGTTCAGTTATGATAAACTCATGGAAGCAAAACGCGGAAACGTAATCAGGACTGAGTGAACCAGCCTGCCAGAAAGTCCATATATCTCTTTCTTCTCCCGACTATTTTTCCTCGCCCTCCTGCTACTTTTCCGCCAGGTCCCTTTTTTCCCCTTATTACTCCTGTGTCGCCACGGTTTTCTCTTCATCCCCCCCCCCCCAACGCTGCTCATCGCTGTCACTCTCGTTAGTTTAGTGCACTATGAAAGATATCTACCTATCTATCTCACGCTCTCACTCGACCTCTCTCTATCTTATTCATTTATGGGCCGAATGGAAAAATCCATGAACTCGTTCACTCGAACTTGGAAAGTTTTCAACATTGTTACTCGTCTTATACGCATGTTACAAAATTTCCCATCGTTTTCTAGGGCACGATAAACTTATCGAATAATCAATTTTCCAATGTCTCTCTCTGTCTGACCGCTTTCTCTTATTTTCTTCGATTATTAGAGGTGATTGCATTCCCTTGTTTATTTCTCATTCTCATATCATCACACATCTCTGATCCAATATGCGTGAATTTTTGCTAATATTACTTTCTTCGCATCTTATTTTGTCAAGTTTATCAAGTTAATCTTAAGATTATTATTTAACTCTCATTCATATCGCGTTTTACTTTGTATTTCAATTTGCTGATTGATTTCACCATTGTATTTGATTTTCTCATTATATTTTATTTTTATCTCATAGGATTTTTTATCTCATAGTTACATGGTTTATTTTTCTTTTACATCAAGTCTTCATTTCTTTAATTCTAGTTGATATTTCGTTTCTCATTTCATCTGTGCCATTATATTTGCCCGAGAGTTCACTGGGGCATGATAAACATTATATATATATATATATATATATATATATATATATATATATATATAATAAGAATAAGTGCATAGGAATCGTTGTCAAAAAAGTGTAATGAAATATGCTACGACAGAGATTAATTCAATGATTGATAATCGCAACAGTGCAAAATAAATAAACACAAATTGGAGAAACACATATAATGACACAAACATTATCAATATATATATATATATATATATATATATATATATATATATAGATTGATAATGTTTGTGTCATTATGTGTGTTTCTCCAATTTGTGTTTATTTATTTTTTAGATAAAATCTTAACTTCTATTCCTGTTGATAATTTGATCTTATTTCGTCTGTACCTCTATGTTTACCCGAAAGTTTACTGGAGCATAATAGAGATTATCAATCAATCAATTAATCTCTGTCTCAGTATATCACAGTACACTTTTTTAACATCGATTCCTATGCACTTATCGAGTGTACGGGAATGTATATATATATATATATATATATATAGTACATTCCAGTATACTCAATCTCCGTACGAAATCACGTGTACGGAAGCTCGCCAAAACTTTTTTAAGAATTCGCTCGTGTGAGCGAGCATGCTCATATATACCTGATGAATAATGATTACCGATGCTCTTTTTGTTTCCTTTACGTCTGTACACGGTTCGGCTGCGAGTTGCACCACCAAACGGTACCGAAATACGGAGCTTTGAGCACTCTATCTTTCTCTCTCTCTCTCTCTCTCTCTCTCTCTCTCTCTCTCTCTCTCTCTCTCTCTCTCCGTCTCTATTCCTCTCGGTTCGATCGATTTCCTTGTATCGGTATAACTTCGTACCTCCCTAGAAAGTTTGCCGAGAGCCTTCTACATACAAACGCGCGCATACGTATGTACAGGCCATCCTTTTGAAATCGACCGACCCGAATGTCTTTGAAACTGTTGTGACGGTATGCTTTAGACAAAAGTTCAATGATTTCCGCGGGCCAAGTTATCCGATCGGAGTGGGTTCTTTCTGCATGGGGAAATTCACCGTCGGATGTCTCTCATCTCTGGGATTCAGTGAAGTACCTACATAAGCTTGCAATTTCCAAAATACGATTTTTCATCATACCTTATTGTACAAATTATAGTTTGTGTTATAGTTTTATAGCGTCAGGTCTTTAAGGCCTGCATGTACCTAGAGGCACGAAAAAATTGCCTAATTCTGCATTTTTTCGGGGATACGGTTGGTGAAAAAAAGACGCGTTTTTTTAACACAAAGGTACAAATATTGAGAGGCTTAAAAAAATCTCAAAAAAATACAGAAAAACAACAAAACGGTCCATCCGAAATCCAAAAACCAAACGGGTTATTCAAGTTAACAATAAATAAGAGTCGTTGACGATCGTCGATTTTTTAACAACGTGGCGACGAATTGAAACTCGAGCATACGAAATCTCAAAAAAAGTCGTCATTTTTACGTAACTATTAAAAAATAAAGATCGCTTTGGAAGAAAGAGAGATCGCCAACGACCTTTGACCCTTCCGTGACACACTTATATTTGGCCACGACTTTGACCCCCTGGGTCAATTTGACCCGGATAGACCTTCATCCACCTGCTATTAATAACCCCACGGTCGGTTTTTATTGAAATAATCCGGGGTACACTTTCAACATTTCTTACTACGTCTGCATGATATATAATTTTTGGAGAATATACATAATATACAATTTTGGCACTTTGGAAAATATACAATTGAATTGTTGTTAAAAATTATTGAAAACTTTCTATTTTGGGCAAGTCAGCATTTCATTTCAAATTCGTCCGGGTAAAAATGAACCAGTGTGTCGGGATAGGGTTTAGTGTTTCTCGTTGTATCTCTTGTAAATTTGGGAACAATTAATCAAGTTGATCTCTCGGAATTCGATGAAATTTGGCATGCTTGGAGAATGGGTAAAAATAAATGCATAATAAAATAGGAATATCCGTACATACGAAAGTTTCATTACTATACTAAAAGTACTTTCTGTATTTTTCATACCATCTGAACCAAGTTGCCAGAACCACCTACACCGAGTGGACATGCAGCAAGGGTAGCCCCTTCTTTAACTAATAATAACTCCATTGTTTACCGATATTTGTCAATTTAAAAAAATGACACTTCGCTATGATTAATAATGTTTTAAATCCCGATCTCTTCAGCCTCGCATCGAAATTCGATTCCCATGAAAAATATATTCAAAATCGACCATTATGGCCCCGCAGGCTTAGCCAGACCCGTTCTTTCGGGGAAAAATGTACACCAGTACCATCAAGACTGTCAAATTTTTACAAATTTTTAGGGTCTGCAACAGTTTCGTCGACATTCGAGCGGGTCGATTTAAGGATATATGCCGAGTTGTAAAAGTTGAAAAATCGCTTTATTCAAAAGCAATATATTTTGGCGGCCTATCATCTTTTAAATGGCCTCAGAAAATTTGGAGGCATCGGATCAAAAATGACAGATTTATAGACTGTTATGTTGCCACCATAGATATAAAAATTTAATGATCAAAGAAATTCTATTTTCTTTGCAAAAATCGAGACTCTCACTTTCAACCCGCGCCATTTTGTTTTAATTTGATATTTCGGAAATTCTTTTGATTAGTCATAGTATAAATTAATACACCAACGAAATCTGTTTGACTTTTTGGATATTTCATAACCTGGTACGGAAGGGTATTGTTCATCCCAAAATACGTTTTCGAAAGCTGCTTCCCGCACATCGGCTGGAAATCGATTCTAATGAAAGATTTTTATTTTTTAAAAATTACGGATTGTTCTTCAGACGATAATTTTTCCAATACCCAATTTTTGTAGAAATGTATAATCACGATTTTCTAGCCCCCCTCCCCCAATAAACAGTTTTCGACTGTTACAACTAGGCAAACCCTATAAACGGGGCACTATATATATATTGTGACATTGCGTCACAAGGAGTTTCGAGAAAAAGCCCGCGTGACCACGCTCGGTCTTAATCTCCGCCACGCACCTTCACCTGGAATTTATTTGTTAATTGTAGGCTAGTTTTAAGTGTTTTGTTATATATAATCGGCGAAAAATCCCTCCCGTTCCTGCCCCCCCTTTTACGACGATCCGCAAAAAGACCGCGCGGACAGTCGACTGGGGCCACGTCGGCCCGGCAGTCAACTCGAAGACGAGGAATATCAGGCGCGCCTTCCGCGGGCATCCTGCTGCCATCTCCCGAGTCTCCGGCCTACCGAGCGTCAGGAGAGACTGCAGCTCTCGCGCGGCATGGCTGGCGAGCGCCGTACCGACTGGGGCGCTCAACGACTCGGGAGGGAGAAAAGCCATCGAGGATATCGACCGAAAGGGCGAGCCACACCGATCGATCAAGGAAATCGATGGGAGGTCCGTCGTCTAGCAAGGAATTGGGCGAGACGAGGAAGCCGGCCGGCGTGGTCCGATATTGAGTCTCCGAGCGTGGTCAGCGATCGACGCGATGGATCGCAAGCCCCGGCGTAGGAAAACGAGAATCGAGTAGAGTCGAGGACACAGGGTTCATTGACGAATTGACTGAGAAAGCATTCTCAGCGCAACCTGTAAGTCATTTCCTCTTTTCTTATTTTGCGAGAGCGGCCAGCAAGAGCCGCGTAGTATTTGTCCAGAAAAATGTGTCGTACGACTTTAGAATCGTTCCCTTCACCCCTTCCCGTGTGAATCCCCGGATCGACGTTTCTCCTCCGTGCGCGTCGCAAATGAATAAAGTGTGTAATTTAGAGTAAGAATCATAAAATCGGTGAGAGTCAATCCGAGCAATCGGCACGAATAATAGTCAAAACGGTCCCGAATAAATTGTGAAAGGTGTTCGTGGCGGATCCCCGTAGTCCCTCGAGAAAAATTCTCTCGCGCGCGCGTAGCCGCGGCACAGTATCGTGTAGCGCGGCCGTTGGCCGAATCGGGTGACGTTTCCCGCGAGAATAAAGCGCGTCGCGACAGATCGAGCCATTACAATTTCTATTTTCCGTTTTGCGCGATATTAATTTGAGTAATATAAAATGAAGATTAAAATAGTCATGGTCCAAGAGTTAAGAGGCCATCGTGTTCGAGAACCCCGTCTGTCCCCGATACCCCGAGATACCCCTTCGACCTTCTAGAGAGTCTCACACGACAAACCGAGCTAGCGTCTGTTTACCTTTTCTTTTTTGTCTTGAGTTGAAAATTTTGCGTACGCGTTAAGCGCGTTGCCCGAGAAAGGCTGGCGCCCAACATAAATTTACGAAATTCATAAATCACGAATATTTCAAACGGGTAACGAAATTGAGAAGGGACTTCGAGTGTCGAGAAACCCGTTTAATTCGAGTCACAATTATTATCGTTATTGCGGAATTTAATTATATCGAGTCTAAACTTAATTACAATTAATTACTTATTAATTACAAAAATCATTTTTGTAATTAATCAATTAACTTCTTTTTTTTGTATCGAGGCTTACTTTCTTTATTTGTGTAAAATAAATTACATTTGAATTTTTTCAGTTGTTGACCCATCAGTAATCGTCCCCCCCCCCCCTCCGCCTACAGTAACACGCGATACCCGTCATTATATATATATATATATATATATATATATATATATATATATATATATATATATATATATATATATTGTAATCCTCAAAAAAAACTCCAAGAGAACTGTCGGAGAAAAAATGCGTGCGCTTCTGGGCCGGGATTCGAACCCGGGACCTTTCTATTGCTGGTCGACTGCTCTGACTACTGAGCTACACTAGCCCGCTTACCTCACCTTTCTCGGATAGTCGCGATATTCGTAACGCAACGTTACAATATATATATTTTTTTACATATATACTTTTGACACACACACACACACACACACACACACACGCGCGCGCGCGCGCGCGTGTGTGTGTTGTGTGTGTGTGTGTGTGTGTGTCAAAAGTATATATGTAAATATAAATATATGTGTAAAAAGTCGTATACATATAACACGCTTTACCAAACCACCATGCACACCTACCATATCACGATCCGTATACCGCATGTGAAGCCTATTTATAGAAATTAAAAGGGTTCGGAAGGCACAGAAGTGATACTCTAGAATATTACAAACAGCGGTTTGATTGCGGAGTCGTGTTCGCGGTTCGAAACACTCACCGGCTCGGTTACACCAACACACACTTTAATATGAATATATATAAAGGGTGTCTAAAAATGACCTGACATTTCAAATTGCGCGCCATTTTTTTGTGGCGAACATAAAGTACTAATCTTCGACAACTGGCATCAGGAAGTATTGAGGTTTAGTCATGGAGAATTTTTTAGTCACTAAGTCACTAAGTTTCATGGTCGTGTTATCTCGCGCCGCGGCGATGAGAATTGGCAACCAAGATCGTGAGATTTGATGCCATTGGACTTCTTCCTTTGGGTTTTTCTGAAAGGAAAAGTGTGTGACAATGATCCCATTTCACCAATGACACCATTTCGGAGCTCAAGGTAGCAATTGAACACACATAACCTGCATGTTTGTACCTTATATTAAAATAAAAATATTCGTACTTTTCAAATAAACGATACGTTTTATTGATAAATCAAAATGTCAGGTGATTTTGAGACACCCTTTGTACGGGGTGTTATCGAGGTCGCGCGGGGCATTAAGGGGGATAGGTTACCTCGATAGGAAGATTTTCGGAAAATTTCCCAAAATTAGGTACTAACTCGTTTACCTCTTATGTTAATGCTATTTTTTAAAATTAGCATTACCATAAGAGATATTTTTATTTCTTGACAAGTTTTTAAGTATTCACCACGTCCCATTTAGTTAGTTGTGTGGATACAGATGATTGTCTTGGTGTTTGTCGATTGAATACACATTAAAGGGTCTTCTCACTTTAGACGCTAAAAAAAGGCTATTTTCATTATTTTTTCGACAGGTTTACATTATAGATATTTATATAAAAGTTGTTACACTTAATAAATACACTTCCGAAATACATTTAAAAATGTTTTTAATGTATGTATGTAACCCAAACAAACTTTAAACGCGTTTGTCTCGAAACAAAGTTTTTCGACGGCTTGTTGACAAAATCTTCGAAACTACTGAACCGATCCGTATGAAATGTTAACCACTTATTCTTTACAACTATAGCTATAGCGCGAATCAAAGATTTGTTTAATTTCGATATTAACAATTTTTTGCCAAGAACGGTGAAAATAATACGTTTTGTTGTTTTTTTTAGAAAAATGTTTGCCATTTTGTTATTTTTTCATATATAAAAAATCATATGATATGCGCTACAGCCATTAACATTCTGAATCTAAAACTGTTTGATTTTTTCGTTTCGGGCGATCCATCTCCGAGATTTCATCAACAGCGCAGACCTACAATTTTTTAGGACATTTTTTAACTACTATTTTGGTCTATAAATAGTGACTCAAATAAACAAATGAAATTTTTGAATGTATTTCGAAAATGTAACAACTTTCATATCAATATCTATAATATAAACCTATAAAAAAAACGCATAAAATTAGCGTTTTTAGCGTCTAAAGTAAGTTTTAAGTTACCAATTATTGTCTGTTCGAACATTATGAACGAGTTAGTAGCTAATTTTGGAAAATTTCCCGAAAATCATATTTACCATGATAACTCGAAATCCTTAGACTTTGGACTAAGGTAACCTAGGCTACATGTGTTCCTAACGAGGTGGCCTATCACTCCCTCAAGGCTTTGCATCGATTTTCCGAACACCCTGTATATACGTCCGTGTTGCGGCACGTACGTGAATATATTTCGCGGCTTTTAAATTCTATTCTCGAGCCATACGTGCACAATCGAGGGTCCGAGGAAATTTTCCGCGTTCGATTCGCCATCGCATCGAATTATTATTACAGCGTTATCATCATTATTATTCGACAAGACGCGTCTATATATAAATAAAAGTGATTATTTATTTCGACAATTTTTCCGTTGATGGTTGCTGAAAGCGGAAGGCGTAATGCGTTTTTGAATTTTTCTGATTTTTTTTCTGTTTGCATAAACGTCGTTTGGATTCGTTTGGGTTATTTATTGGTCGTGTTCGTTATCTTTTATGTACTGGAAGTGTCACGCGAACGTATCGTAAACGGGGAGAGGATTTTGTCGGATGGCGCCTCGTTTTGTCACGAGTGTTCTCTCTGAGCTCGGCAATAATACAATTCGCCGTTCACCGACTATCTGCTCGTCGTATGGCGAATTTTCGCTCAGTTTAATCTCCCTCCGTTACAACGAGAACCCCCGTCAGCCGGCGCGCTCCTCGCCGGAAGAACGGAGATCCGACGATTGTCCGATAAGAAGAGATAGGACACGACGAGGGTGGCAAACTCTCACTGGCACATCGTTGGCTTAATGCGAGAGAGAGAGAGAGAGAGAGAGGGAGAGAGAGAGAGAGAGAAAGGGGTTGTGGAATTTCACAGAAGCATGAAACGTCCCATTCCTTGCGTTATTCTCGGTGTTGGATGGTTAGATTTTCGATGCCGGCACACTTCGCGGGAGCGGTGAGGGATTATTGCCGGAACCACGATTAATTTTAGCCGAGATAAGACACAGCTACGTCGTCTTAGAAACTCAGATATATACACACGCATATATATACATGTAAAACATATATATATAAATATATAAATATATTATTATTAATATATTGAATTGTAGTATTAAAAAAAAATTGTAGATTCCACTGTAGGTGTCGTCCTCCTCATTCCGTTCCCCACCTTGTATTATTACATTATATATCCTTTGATAAACATATACAGGGTGTCCCAGAACTAAATGCGTTCTCTGAAATGGGGGGTTGCGGCTGAAATTCTGAGTCAATTGATATAAGCATGTGTGGGTCTCAGATCGACCCCTGAATTATTATTCATTTTTAAAGGCGGGCCAATCAGGTGCGCCCGATGAACCGGCGTAGGTGCGGTGCTCCTACCAGGCACCACTATACGCGCGCATCACCCATCGACGTACGCCGGCTCGTCGGGCGCACCTGATTGGCCCGTCTTTAAAAATGAATAATAATTCAGGCGTTGATCGGAGACCCGCACATGCTTATATCAATCGACTCAGAATTTCACCCCCAACCCCCCCATTTCAAGGGACGCATTCAGTTCTGGGACACCCTGAATATACATTACAATGTAATTGAAATATTATAATAATACTTTGTAATTATGCTAAGGGACAAAAATGATAAGGGACTTCGCCGTTGAGTGTCGAGCAGGACGGACAGCGTTCGGAGGGCCTTTTCGCGTCTAAATTAGTGCCGGTGAGTTTCGGCCAATTCGCGTTATAATGTCGCGAACTGGTGCCATCGGCTAGTCACAACGTCCGTCGACGTAAGCCCAATGATTCGGGCCTGGCGGCGGCCTCCGCCTCACGGAGGCTGTGTTCAGTTCCCCCCCCCCCCCCGCCCTTTTTTCGGTTTTTCTTTATTTTCTATTATTTTAATCGTGAGTCGCGCGGTTCGGGGTCACGGCGGAGTGCGCGCGCGTTTGTTGTTTCTGCGGGGAAAAATTAATGAATGCGAGAGTGAGTCAATGTGTGTGAGTTCGTCGATGTTAGTGTGGATCCGTGTGAATTCGTCGATGTCGGTGTGGATGCGTGACCGTCCTTTCCCCGCGGAACCGTTTTAGTTGCGGAAAAATTGCGAAAAGAGAGAGAGAAGAATAAATTGTGATCCTTTCGTTTATTATATCAGTGTTGTTTTTTTGTTATCACGCGTGTGTGTAAATTTTCTTTGCCCCTAACCCTGCCCCTGTGCCACGACCCAAGGCTGCAGCTAGCCGGCAACTTAGGTGACCTCCGGTCGGACTTCGTCCCCTTGGAGCCCTTGAATGAATCGTCGGGAAAAACCGGAGGTCCCTTTTGTGACACTCAGGGAAGTGAATTTTCCGTCACACTGTATATTGATGTGCATTCTATTTTATTAAAGTATGCAA
>OY723389.1:52137337-52167469 GCA_963210295.1 Ophion ellenae
TTTCAGTTGTATAGCTTTTTGCCTCTCTCTCTTCTTTTTATGGTTAAATTTTTTATCCTTGTGTATAATTTTGTATAAATTTGTATAAGTTTGTATTATTTTGTGCGACTTTTCATGTTTTTGTGTGAGCCTGTATTATTTGGTATGAATTTTTAATGATTTTTCGATAACTTTGTGTGATCTTGTAAATCTGCGGCATGGTGATGATTTTCCGCAATGACGTTTGGACACTGACGGCTTACATTTTTCTTTCTTTTATTGTTTTAACTAGGGTTTTAAGTAGGTTATAATAACAAAATGAATATATTTTTATAAATTTATATATATATATATATATATATATATATATATATATATATATATATATATATATATATATATATATATATATATACTTATACACACGCAATTTTATATATATACACGCGCAATTTTATTAATGTATTTAATATTTATATATACAAATATATTTATTATATTTGATAGTACGCTCCCTCTCTTCCGCCCGCCGTTTCTGTCGCTCTCGGACTCTTATCCTTTTGCTCTATGACAGTTCCGTTTCCGGATTATCTATTTCATATAATAATATATTAATATAGAATATAACAATATTATTTGTATTTTGTTAATTTCATTCCATATACAGGGTGTCTCTCTTACGTCTGCCATTCGAAATAACTCGGTAATTATCGACGACACAAAAAAATGCTCCAGATAAAAGTTGTACGGTGTGATGGAGGCAATCAAATGCGACCAATTTTTTTAAATTTATTTCAGTAGAGGCGCTGACGCACAGTGAACATCACCTCCACTTTTTAAAATGAAATGATACTTTTTTAAATACATTTTGTGGAGTCAGTATCGATGATACAAATCTAAAAATCACAACCAAATATTTGGCAGTGATCCGAGATATTTAGATTTGTATTTCATTTTAATGGGTACCCTTGAATGACCTTGAACGACATTGACCCTCGAATGTTTTTTATGCGGCTTGAGGTGCTCCACAAGATGGTTAAAAAAAAATGTACCATTCCATTTTAAAAAGTGGAGGCGACTTTCATAGTGCGACAGCGCCTCAGCCGAAATAAAAAAAATTAATCGCATTTGATGACCCCATTCACACCGTACAACTTTTGTCTGGAACATTTTTTTGCGACGTCAATAATTACTGAGTTATTTCGGGTGGCAGAGATAAGAGGGACGCCCTGTATATTGTAAGGTACAAAATAAATTCATAAATAAATATGCATATATATAATCATTTGATAGCTCTCCTTCTCTCTCTCTCTCTCGCTCGCTCACGTCTATGACCGCGTTCTGGGATTAATAGCGAAATCACGCATCGCGCCCGATCCACCGTAAACAACGCGACGCGAGCACGTCGAATCATTAGCACGAGTGGCGATGCCACCCCCGCAACGGGCACAAGTATTTCATCCAATCTACACGCGCCTCCCGTTTCGCGCCACCGACGACTTTTGCAAACAACATCGGCTGTGCTGCAGCGAGGGTTTGTTTATCTTTGTCGAATGAAATTCGCAATGGACCGAAATAAAATTTGTTGCAGCTGAACATTATATATATATATATATATATATATATATATATATATATATATATATATATATATATATATATATAATGTTCAGGTGCAACAAATTTTATTTCGGTCCGTTGCGAATTGTATACAGATATATATGTTCAATTCCGTCTAATATATATACATGTATATTGGACGGATGTATAGAATAGAACGCAGCACGCATGGCAAAACGAGTGTTCTATTTTCGAAATTCGCCCCGCCGTATTTTACCCGAGCAAAGCTGTAACGTCGCCGTCGCACGTTTTCGTGTATACGGGATTGAAAAATAATTAAGGGAATTTGTTTTTATGGAGTTTCATGGGAATCGAGGTGGCAGCGAATATTTTTCCGCCCGATGACGCAAGAATTCAGAATGTGATTGAAGCAGCGAGTGGATTTGTAATGATTGAAACGCGTGTTGTATACAGATTTTAATTAATACTCCGAAATTTTACGAATTTTTTACTTTTGATTTTCTTTTCGATCCTAATGGTCCAATTTACATTTTCAAACATTTCAATTTATTATTCATGATTTATTTATAATTATCGTATTTGTTATGATCAACATTATTAAACGGAAAAAAGATTTAAATTTATGTTTCGGAGTTTTACGAATTTTTCGCTCTACATTTTCTTGATATAAATGTTCCAAATGGCACTTCCGAACTTTTTCATTTATGATTTAGAACTTATTTATAATAATCGGATTTGTAATTATCGAGACGTATATGGAGTTTAATTAATATTCCGGAACTTACGAATTTTTCAGTTTCCAGTGTCATCTTGATACAAATTTTCCAATTTGCATTTTTGAACTTTTCAATTTATAGTTAATGATTAATCTAAAATGATCGAAGTATGTCATTTATGATTCAATTATGATTTTCGGAGTTGTTATTATGGAAACGAATGTAATATGTTCATTTTAATTGATATTTCGGAGTATTACGAATCTTCCACATTTTCTTCATGATACATATGTACCAACTTGCCCTTACGGAGTATTTTTATTCATAATTTTGGAATTACACAAACATTTTACTCTACATTGTGGCATTGATACAACTATTTGAATTTCCACTCTCGCATTTGCGAATTTTTTTTATTTACACTATATATGTATTACACGTCTTTATAAGGAAATTTTTCGTACGCAATTTAAAAATTATTTCCTCCATATTTGGGAATTCGAATACATTTTCGATAATTCTTTTCGAATTTTCGATAATTCTTCAAGTGACACTCAATTGTCCGTAGCTCAACAAATGACCCAGGATACTGCGATAATAAATTCACGTACCTCGATCCTACAGGAACGGCATTTCTCGAGCAATAAATACACGCCCGGATAATCGTAACAGTACAATGTACGCTTTGCTTACCTAAAACAGAAATGAAAATTGCCCGATTAAACAGTATCGTAATTTTAGCACATTTTAGCACATCGATGTTATTTTCATGGAGTAAAGTTTTGCTCATTTTCGCGTGGTTGGTACAGAATATGTCATGCAAACATGATTCCTAACTCATTGGAAATATGAGTTTATTATTTAAACAAGTTTTATATGTATATATATATATATATGCAGCTTCTTTTTTTTCTTGTTCTCTTGTTTTTCTATACGTATAAATAGAAGTCCGTTTTCGGGTACGACAACTAGTGTGTATGTATATACATATATATATATACATATATATATATATATATGTACATATACAGGGTGTCCCAGAACTGAATGCGATCCCTGAAATTGGGGGGGTCGGGGGTGAAATTCTGAGTCGATTCATATAAGCATGTGTGGGTGTCAGATCAACCCCTGAATTATTATTAATTTTTAAAGGCGGGCCAATCAGGTGCGCCCGATGAACCGGCGTAGGTGCGGTGCTCCTATCAGGCACCGCTACACGCGCGTATCGCTCCCGAACGTACGTCGGCTCATCGAACGCGCCTGATTGGCCCGCCTTTAAAAATTAATAATAATTCAGGGGTTGATCTGAGACCCACACATGCTTATATCTATCGACTCAGAATTTCACCCCCAACCACCCCATTTCAGGGAACGCCTTCGGTTCTGGGACACCTTGTGTACGCACACACAGGGTGACAATTATAGGGTGGTCATGCTTTTTCAAGGGGGGAGATACCTTTGGTGAAGAAAAGACCTGCTGATTTTCAAGATTTTTTTTTCAAGCGTAATATTTATTCACCATTCGTGAGACTTACGGTTAGTTTCATTACTACTTTTGGCTGTTAATGGTATTTTTTTTTTTAATTAATTTTTGAAATGGCGGACGTATGACACGGTCTTCTAAACTGCATTTTCGAAACTGGCGTGACGTATAGCTAATCAACGAATCGACCGATTCCGATAAAATTCGTTATAAATCTTTCGAACCTCATTGTCTAAAATATGACCCTGATCATGACCCTAAAATATGATATGTTTAAAAAAACAGTATTTTCATACCGCAAAAGGTCGCCATTTTTTTCGGAAAATTCAACATTTTTTCTTTAAATCGTACCATTTCCTTGATTTCCAACATTTCTCACTTTTCTTGGTTCATATTCTGCGTACAAGTGTTAATGAAAGAAAAATGTTCGTTGTTTTTTTTCAGATTAGTCCCGCGATTAGACGACCGTGCCATACTCCCGCCATTTTTAAAGATTAATACAAATAAAACAATACCCTATAACAGCCAAAAGTATTAATGAAAGTCTCAAAAGTCTCTCCCTAAGTCTCAAACGTGGTGAAGAAATCATTCCTTTTAAGAAAAAATCATGAAAATCAGCAATTTTTTCCTCGCCTAAAGGTAGGAAATTTTTGGACCGAGAACAATATGATTTTCCATGGTTTCTCAAGTCCCCTATGAAAAAAATATAACGTATTTTTGTGTCAAATGGTATTTACCAACAACTTGAGCTTTAAGGAAAGAAAAATCCATGTCGCGTAAATTAGAATGACGGTAATTAAATTCCGAATACGAAACACTTGTTATAACAATAACATGTACATATATACTATATATATATATATATATATATATATATATATATATATATATATGTAGATATACCGAGTATTACGTGATATAAAAAACATATGCATTTTTCGGCATATGCATTAGAATATTGACTAAAACAATACGTTTAAATGCCCAATAGATCCCATGTTCCATACGCGTAACATTATTTTATTCGCAACCATACGGCCGAGAGTGTCCCTACAATGCAAAGTCACATGTAGACCGTACGAATAAACTTTGTTCGCATAATTGATAAATTGAGCGCAGTTATATTAAATTGAGTAAAAACAGTGCGATACGAAATAGAAAATTAAAAAAAGAGCGAGCAGGCATTAGATTTTAATTGCGAGTGCAGAAAAACGGGTACCATAATGA
Organism: Ophion ellenae; assembly: GCA_963210295.1. Taxonomy (NCBI): domain Eukaryota; kingdom Metazoa; phylum Arthropoda; class Insecta; order Hymenoptera; family Ichneumonidae; genus Ophion; species Ophion ellenae. The sequence continues at coordinate 52,142,324 of OY723389.1, forward strand.
GGCGAGATAAGGTTGCGAGACTACTTGATTGGGGGGTGGGAGTACCTTTTGCGGAAGTCATTTATGACTGCGGGAGGGAAAGTGAGACAGAGGGCGGGAGGGGGAGAGGGAGAGAGAGAGAGAGAGAGAGAGAGAGGGAGAGAAAGAAATACGAAGAGAGTGAGACAACCCGTCACAAGTGTCACTTGGAGGCTCATCAAGAAGGAATGCGTCTTTTTTCCTCGGAGACCCCGAGACAAGATTTGCACGGCTCTGGCACGACCGCGCGTACACGTCTCGCTTTTCTCGCCACCTCGTCGCAATGTATATTCACACACACACACACACACACACACACACACACACACACACACGCGCGCGCGCGCACACACACACACACACACACACACACACACACACACACACACACACACACACACACACACACATATATATATATACATATATATATACATATATATATATATGGTGACAACTATGAGGTGGCCATGTGTTGTTCAAGGGCCTGGCGCACAGATTTTGCGACCGAGAAAAATATGATATTCAATGGTTTTTCAATGCGCCGTTGAAAAAATATATAACGTATTTTTGCGACGAGTATAATTTGCCAAAAAAGAGAAATCTGGAAAAAAAAGAAAATCCAATTTTGAGCTGATGGGCATGAAGATAATTAAATTCCAAATACCACAAACTTCTAAAATTTTTTTTCTTTAACGGAATTCAATTCCATTTGGCCACATTACAATGCATCTTTGATCATTTTTTTTCTTGATGACATGACGGGATACGCGGAAAAAGTCTTTCAGGAGTGTTTCGTATTCGGGATTTCATTATCTCCATTCTGCTGGACTCGAGATGGAATTTGGATTTTTTTTTTGGATGCTACATTTTTCCGATGAATACAACTCTTCAAAAAACACGCTATATTTTTTCGAAGTAGGCTTGAATAACCATTTCAAATCATATTTTTTCACAAGAAACATCACTTAAGTCTGCCTTCGATTTTGCTGAGCTGCACATATGTGATAAAGCGTTGGAAACTAGAAGACAGGTATTTTTTATTTATCAGCGGAAAAAAGATTTCAAAGGGGAGGAGGGAAACCATCACTAAAAAAAGACGTGTCGCCCCTTAATTTTTTTTTCAACCCTTCTATATTAGATCCTTCATCGCTTCATTTTAGAAGAATTTTGGTTTTCTTTTCATTTCGAGTCGTGGACCGCTTGTGGGTGAAACTGCAAAATCAAACTGCAAACAAACCCAACATGCTTTCTCTGACATGAGAGGTGATTTCCCCCTTCATCCCGTTTTCCGCTGATAAAAATCAACGTGTGTAATAGTTTTCAATGCATTGTCACGTATACGACTTTAAGGGGGATTGTCTTTTTTTTCGCAAAATTTACCGCTTTTTGGGAATTTTTTTGTGAAGAAAGTATACAACGGAAAACTTGTGAAACTTGGCATATAGTTTTATTGATCTGTTTACTACATACAAAAAAAATTTTAAACAATTTCATCAAAAAATCCGCCTCCCACCCCCCTCGACGCGCGATGGTCCTTTTTTGATGGTGTGCACGATTTCTCAAAAACTATTCAACCGATTGCCTTCAAATTTGGACAGAATGCTCAGCTGACATCCTTTTATCGTTTGATGAAGCAAAAAAGCAATACGTTTAATAGTTTTTTATTTATAACAAAAAATCGATCAATTTTTTTCGAAAAATCGATACTTCAAGTTCAAAACGTCACCAAATTGTCAATTTTACTTTCCCTTCATCGAACGATAGCTATATGTGTCTAAAGTAAAATGCTTTTTGGGTTTTTGTTGCAGGATGAACGTGAAGGCTGTTGTAATCGTGCACACCATCAAAAAAGGACCATCGCGCGTCGAGGGGGGTGGGAGGCGGATTTTTTGATGAAATTGTTTAAATTTTTTTTTGTATGTAGTAAACAGATCAATAAAATTATGTGCCAAGTTTCACAAGTTTTCCGTTGTATACTTTCTTCACAATAAAATTCCCAAAAAGCGGTAAATTTTGCGAAAAAAAAGACAATCCCCCCTTAAACAAAATCGATGACGGACACTCAATTGTGTTCCTTGTCAGTGCTTAAATCTTCAGGCAAGACTCTTTAAAAAAACATGACCACCTTATAATTGTCGCCCCGAATGTATAAATATATGTGTGTGTGAAAACTACTGGCCAAAAGTTTCCTCTCCCCCCTCTTCTACAAAAACGAACAATTATTTCTATGTGCAATTTCCTATATTTACACGATACAAATTATAAGGGGGGGGGGGGGGGGGGGGGCTTTTGGCCAGCAGTACATACATACATATATATATATATATATATATATACAGGGTGTTAGGAAGGTCGATGCAAACCCTCAAGGGAGTGATAGGTCACTTCGTTAGGAACATATCTAACCTAGGTTACCTCAGTACAAAGTCTAAGGATTTCGAGTTATCATGGCAAGTATGATTTTTGAAAAATTTCCCAATATTGGGTACGAAATCGTTTACCTTTTATGTTAATGCAATTTTTCAAAAAACAGCATTAACATAAGAGGTATTTTTACGTTTTGACAAGTTTTTAATTATTCAACACGTCGCATTTAGTTAGTTGTGTGAATACAGATGATTGTATTGGTGTTTGTCGATTGAATACACATTAAGCTAGGACGCAAATGAGTTTTTCGGTACCAATTATTGTCTGTTTGAATATTTCGAACGAGTTAGCACCTAATTTTGGGAATTTTTCCAAAAATCATACTTACCATGATAACTCGAAATCCTTAGATTTTGGACTAAGGTAACCTAGGTTAAAAGATATGTTCCTAGCGAGGTGACCTATCACCCTCTTAAGGCTCGCATGGACCTTTCTAATACCATATATATATATATATATATATATATATATATATATATATATATATATATATATATATATATATATATATATGTGTGTGTGTGTGTGTGTGTGTGTGTGTGTGTGTGTGTGTGTGTGTGTGTGTGTGTGTGTGTGTGTGTGTATGTGTGTATGTGTATGTATATATACATCCTACATGCATACATACATATACGTATACATATGTACATGTAAATACGAGGGCGCGCGAACGCAGTTGCAACTTGTTGTGTGGAACGTGCACGCATGCACGCGTGCGTGAGTTACGCCCTCGTGCGGTTTCTCACTCACGGCATATAACGGAGATAACTCGAGGAAGAAGTCTTGGGCCATTTTGCGAACCTGCACCACCGCAGACGCGAACGAGCGAGGGAGGAAAGGGCGGCAGAGGGGGAGGAGGATGAGGGTTGCGTGGGTTTTGGTCCCGGCGTATTCGCTTCTCGATCTCTCTCTTTCGAGAGAGAGAGAGAGAGAGAGAGAGAGAGAGAGAGAGAGAGAGAGAGAGGCGAACGCCAAGGAAAGGCTAAAAGAAATTCTGAAAATATGGGCACGCTCGAGCACAATGGATAGATCCCACGCAACATCCAAAGCCCCGTATGTATAGATAGTTACGTATCGCCCGAGTACAATACCGATCAAAATTTAATTTGGCCACCCTCTGAAAAATTCCACTCTTCTCCGTGACACACTTGATATTTGCACTTTTTAACAACGCGCGTGTGATTTTTTAAATTGTCGCTTTGGGTATTATGTTTCGTTTTAAAATAATAACAGTTTTGCTAATTACTTCTTATTTTATATTATAATTACTATAATTATTATTGTTATAATAATAATAATTATATATAAAATAATAAAAGTATATATATATACTTTTATTATTTTTTAAAAATTATTTTATATGCATATATATATATATATATATATATATATATATATATATATATATATATATATATATATATATATATATATATATATATATATATAATATTGATAAAAAAAAGATAATACAAAAAATTTGCGTTCATACGATCACGATTATTGTGAACAAACGATAAAATCTTGAGCTCATCCAATTGCAAAGAGTGTTTAACTTATTGTACAATATGTAAATGGCTTTGTTATTTTTTTGGAAAAGAATTATTAAGCAGCTTCCATTTTCACGTACAAACAAATACGTCAATGTCGAATTCCGTTCTAGATTAAATTTCTTATGCTAATTCCTTTGATTCTGACCAAACATTCCTTTTCTCAATTGAAACCATCGAGACATATATACTTGATTTCGATTCCTTTTTTTTCTTGTCTTTTAATTCGCAATATATCAATTTCGAGCCATCCTGCTGTCAATATATTCAGATTAGGTTTTTACTTTTTTAAATTTATTTTATATTACATGTTCCTTCAGTTTATCGTTACAGTGTTATCGATATATTATTTCATTAATATGTCCTGCAAATAAATAAATATATGCACATTTGTAATTCGTTTGGTTGATCTCGATCCATCACGAGAATTTATTCAAATGCAAGCTCGCCGCGAAGTGAAAGAATAAATCAATGGTATTTATTTATTTGTGTATTTAAATAAATAAGGCTTCAGGTTTTGAGTGCAACGAGAAGAAAGGACAAGTTTCCCATAAAATTCTGTTTTCAAGAAACATGATAACTAAAACCACTTTTTCCAGGCCGGCTTTTTTTTTTAAAGCGAACGTATGACTTTTTATTTAGTTTTCTAACAATATCCTGTTCATCCAAAGTTTAAAAATTTATTTGTATCTTTTTTATCAATTAATTTTCCCTCTTTTGTTAATTTTCCGACAATATTCTGTTGATCCAAAGTTCACAAATTAATTTTTACCTGTTTTTTTCAATCAATTTACCTTTTTTTTAAAAATTTTTTGACAATATTTCGTTGATCCAAAGTTGACAAACTTACTTTTGTCCAATAGTGTATATTTTACATATCCATACACGCGAAACGGAATGGCAGACATATCGGACCGAGTATCTTTGGGAAAGTCAAGGATCGTACATGACGTAAGTGCACAACGAGACGGAAGAGAAGATATTCCCGTGATGGCCGATAGATCGGTTAAATCGCGTGGGCCCCGTCATGATGATGATAATGATGATGATGATCATCATCATCATTATCATCGTCATCGCGACAAAAATCATCCTCCTCGTCGTCGTCGTCTTTGAAACGGATGAGAATTTCATCGTAAAATATATGCACAGCGCTAGTTTACTCGTACTATACACATATAATAAAGTGTCCAGCGGGAGCAACGATTTTCTCGTGACTTTTTATAGGAACGACGATCTATTCACAAAACGTCGTAAATATAAACGAGCCACATAATAATGGTCGCAGTATTTGTGGATATTGTCAAGATGGTATTAAAGTCGAAATGAATAAAAGATCCTCCTCTTTTCCTCTCTCTCTCTTATTCGTGGTCTTTTATTTTATTTATTCGTTTTCATTTTACAGAGTAGTATTTATTGTATTTATTTTTTATTTATCTTATTCATTTTTTATTTATTCTATTAATTTTTTTACTATATTTACTCAATTTATTTTACTTTACTCTTTTATTTTATTTATTCGTTTTTATTTTACAAAGTGATATTTGTTGGCATCACGTTACATACTACGAGACATACATCCACTTGGTTTTTCAATTCAGTGAGGGAATTGACATCTGATTGTAGCATTTTTGTAATGGCCTATTCGATCTTTGCCACAGATTATGTCCATTTCTTCCTTTCCTTATTGTTTATAGATTATTTATCACTTTTATATTTATTATATACAAGGTTTATTATTATTATTATACGTAATGTGATAAAGATAATATATCAATATTACGATTGTTACAATAATAATAACAATTGACATTACTATTATATGTAATATAATAATTACAAATTTTTATACACTTAAAAAAACTTCAAATAAATACCAAATAATATAATATCATTTATGTGCATGTATACATAGATGTAATATTATCTATGTTTTATTATTCATACTGTTTTGGAATTTGTGATTAATAATAGTAAACGTTCAATCATTTTTCCTCATCAACTTTTCATGTTTTTTTTACTCGGTCTATAATTTTTGTCGAAATTTATTTATCTCGTGTTATTCTTTATTAATTTTTCAAGAAAATCTTTTTCCTGTCCGATTTTGTATGGTATTTTCTTCATTTTATATAATTCTTGGGAATGGTTTATTCCGTAGTACTTGTTTTATTATTTGATAGTATTTATAACTCATTTTTGGCCTTATCATTTAGCACGACTCGATATCTCGATCTTATCTTTATCGTGATTCCGCATAGATTGTGTGTATATGTATATGTATATATATATATGTATATATATATATATATATATATATATATATATATATATATATATATATATATATATATATATATATATATATTGATAGTCTCTCGATATGGGAATACAAGTGTCGACAACACGCAACAACGCAACTATCCTAAACTGCACCTTGAATCCTTCTTGCCTTATCAGCTCCGTATTTCGTCCGTGGGTGGGTAAGTTACCGACGAAAACGCGAGATTCTTATTTTACGGCCAAAAATACGAGAGTGAGCGAAACTGAAGTAGTTGGAAAAGTAAAAGAGAGTTTTTTTTCTCCTCCAATCAAAGCTGGCGACTATTTCACCCTCTATAAATTGAGTAAAAAATTTGGTCGTTTTGGAGAATAAAAAATCATTTCTTATTGCCGTTATAATATAAAAAACGTAGTGACTCCCCGGCCGGTTATCGGACGAATAAGCGTGTACGTTATTCGTCCGGATGAACGAACGGCTAGCCACAACCAATAAAAAAATTAAATCATAATAATAATGTGTATGATAAACATTATTATTATTACTGTCGGCGTAGTAATATTTCATTATTCAAATGGAACAAAATAATAATAACATCAATACTAATCATAGTCTGATAATAATAGTTATTAAAAAAATAAAAGTCTGTAATAATAATTTGATAATAAAATTATTATGCCAATAAGAATCATGTGTAAAATAATGATACACGTGTACAATGAAATATCCATGCAATAGCATAAAAAATCACAAATATTCGGAGAAAAATCGAATAAAAAAAATAAGAATCGGAGAATTTATCTCGATTTTTAAAAAAAGCAAAAAAAATTTCGCCCCTGCAGTGAACCGGATGTGATGGACTGGACCCTCAATAGGTACGACTGTACCGGTTTCTGGTCGCATTGAACGTTTCGTCCCATAATCCAGAATCGATGGAGAAAAAGCAATGTGGGAATAAACATATAGGGGGCGCGCGAAATAAGGCGTTCGATCGTTGTAGTCGCGAGAGAAGAAAAGTCTATACACTCTCGAGTTGTCTTGTATGCCACGATAAATATTCCCCGCTATACAAAAAAAAATATATATGCACACGGACGGATACATTGATATACAGGGTGTCCCATTGAAATCCATCAACTCGAATATCTTCGAAACTGTCGTTCATGGAAAAATATGTTTTGGACAAAAGATCAATGATTCCGGGACACACATCGTTCGGTGTGAGCATTTTTTTTCCGATCTGGTAGAGGGCATTTGAAGGTCAACTTTGTTTTTTGCGAATGGCAGCGACAAAAAATTAAGTTAACCTCCAAGTGTCCTCTACGCGGCCGCACGGAAAAACAATAAAGTTAACCTCCAAGTGCCCTTGACGCGTCAACACAGAAAAACAACAAAGTTAACTTCCAAGTGTCCTTGACGCGTCTACGCAGAGAAAAAATAAAGTTGTCCTCCAAGTGTTATCCGAGCGTTCGTACAGAAAAATAATAAAGTTGACCTCCAAGTGTTCCCCACGCGTCCGCACAGAAAAAAAAAATAAAGTCGACCTACAAGTGTCCTCTATGAGTCCTTGCAGAAAAAAAATCACATTTTGATATCATTTTCATCTGCAGCTTTAAAAATATTTGAGTAAGTGAAAGTCAAGTTTTTCATCATTTTTTTTTAAAGAAAACTACAAAGCTTTTTTAATCGATCAATATACCATCTTAAAGAACACATCTTGAAGAACTTTCAGTAATTTTTTTATTGAAAAATATTACATTGTTCAGTGGCAAATGGCCGTCAATGAAATAATGTTTTTATATACACGGTTTGCGGTGACCAACATTGCAGCGAAGTGGATCATCTGACAAAAAAATGCGGATGGATTTAGTCAAATATAAGTATAAACTAGTCTTTAATCGAAGGATTTTAAAAAATATTCATTTTTCACAAAATGGCGGACAGTCAAAGTTAATGGTTCGATTTTAACGAAAAAAAACGGCCGTTTTTTGGCTATAAAACGGCCATTTTTTTCGAAAAGAAAAATCGAACGATTAAAGACTACATTTTTATGTATTAAATAAGCCTGCAAAATTTCAAGAAGATCGGTTCATTAGTGTTCGAGTAATCTTGGTCACCGACTTCCGAAATGTCATTTTGAGAAAAACGCGTTTGAAGTTTCTCTTTTAACGCTCTTTGAACGCGGATTCTTCTCTTTCAACGCTCATATCTCAGTCAATTTTGTTCGGATGGACTTGAAATTTTCAGGACATATTCTCAGATACTTATACTTCAAAAAAATGCAATAAAAAAAATCGATTTTTTCAAAATCGCAAGTGGGGATAACCCCTTACGAGGGCTGCGTAAGTTTAAAATTGCATAAATATGATTTTTTGCATACTTTAAATGCCGACGGTCTTGGCTTTAATTTCCACCAAAGATTTTTCGAAAATTCCAAATATTGAGCGAGTTACCATGATTTTTGTATAGGTTCATATGTGACCTACGGAGAACCGCCCAGCTGTGTAATTTACCGTTTTTCCCTTTGCGTTGTTCGCGAACAACGTTTTATAAAACGGTGTGAGTCGTATTTCAAAATATATTCCTCCGATTAACCTCAAATTTCGACAGAGTTTATAACATTTTCTATCATCGGACCGAATGGTTTTCTCATATGTTTGTCTATTTTGCAGCAACAAAAGATAAAAGTCGTTTTGCCTTCGTCAAAATGGAACTTTTATTTTCTACAGCTCGCCATTTTCGTAATTTTCAAATTTCATCAAACTGTCCGTCAATATGAAAGTCGTATTATTACGCTGAAAGTACTTTTTTCATTACTCAATCCAAATCGCCATAGTTGCCAGAAAGCACCTTCACCGTTTGGCCATGCAGCAGCTACATCACTTTGTTAAAAAAAATATCATCACAGTTTATCAATATTTTTCAATAAGAAAAAAACTCAAACCTGACAAGACTCCGTATCAATTGTGTACGAAATCCCGACCTCGCCACCTCAATACTTTAGGAATAAAAAAATATTGCACATCAACCTGTTTTCGGCCATGCAGCAGCTGCGGTACTTTGCTTAAACAATAATAACTTCACTGTTTATTAATATTTTTCAATAAGAAAAAAACTGAAACCTGACAAGACTCCGTATCAATTGTGTGCAAAATCCCGATCGTACCATCCTAATGCTTTCATTATAAGAAAAAGTTAAACCGGTTTTTTGGGCCCCAAGCTTACGCAGTCCAGCCAGCCGGGACACCCTCTACAGACATGCACAAATGTCGATGTTTCCAGGGAGCATATACAGTTCACGACTTATACAACTGATGCATATCGGCCCCATGTACAGATTCGAATTCGAATGCAAAGAAGAAAAAACCAACTGAACTGAAAAAAAAAAAAAAACAAAAAATGCACAAAAGTTCGTCGAGGAGAAGTTTCTGAATGGGAAGAGTGAGAACAAGAGCGCATATACATGTAACGTGTAAGAGACGATGGTATGTGTTCGCATGACTATATTATTGCAGAGGCATGCAGCCGCATCACCCAGGAGGTAGATAAGCAAGAGAGAGTGTATTTCATTTATAAATATATATATATATATATATATATATATATATATATATATATATATATATATATATATATATATATATATATATATATATATATATATATTTATATCTATAAATATGTATGCATCTGGTAGCGAAGACACCTACACCGCCCATGACTCCCGTTTCTTTTTTTCTTCTCTTTTCTTTCTCTTCTCTTCTTCTCGTTTCGCGTGTGCTTTTTTTTTCTTTGCCAGTCTCTCTTTCTACTTTCGCGCTTATTCCGCTTCGACAACGGAGACGACCAGACGGCTGTGCACAGTAGATAAGCATCTTGATTTAACGCTGTCATTGATGCATGTGCATCGCTAGTGAGAGAGTCATCGCGTCTCGGCGGTACGCAGGACCATTGGCCGCACAAATTTGTCCCGTACTCGTGGCAGCTTTTTTTTTCTCGTTCCGATAATTCTGTGATGTGCGTATATATGGGGCATTCCAGGTCAACTCACGTAACCATCGGCCTGACCCCCTCGGATTCAGTTGACGAATTTTTTTCAGGCCTATTTTGGTAAAAAGGAATTTGTTTTTTTTTCAGATTTTTATCACCTGTTTTACCCCATGAAATAACGTTTTTTTCCATAACTTTCGAGTAAAAATGAATTTCGACCAGGTTTAAAATTCTGAATTTTTTTTTCATAAAATCTAGAACTAAAAAGTTATATTTCTAGCATAGTTTGAGAGTGGGCCGAGAATAATTTATATTTTTTTTTTTAATTAAAGAAGACAATTCTTTCGAAATTTTTGAAAATTAAATATATCAATGATGGCTCCCTGTAGGAAAAACAGACAAACAAATCATATTTTGGTGAAACAATTTTTTTCCTATATTTTGAGACGAAAACGGTGAAAATTCGCCTGATAATTAAAATAACATTGAAAACAGCTATTTTAGTTGAAACAAACCATACGTTTATTTGTTTATGACTAAGTCATTAAACAAAATTGAAACAGTTCAAGTATAAAGACAAGTTTTTTTTTACCTATATCTCGAAAAAAAAAAATTCAATTCATGGGAGAATCCGAAATTTTTTATGGGATGTCGAAGTGGAGTAATCTTTCAAAATTATTGCACCATCTGCATCGGGGATTAGGAACTTTTTGCAGATTTTTCACCTCACGGACATTTTCGAAAGATTTTTCGATAGCCGCGTGTTCTTTTTCATAAAATTGAATTTGCACTGGAATACTGAACAGTTATATTCGAAAGACGTTTGGCTTCGTTTGCCCACTCATACAGTTGCATGCTGTTGCAGTTGTTATTTGCTTCGCACTACAGCGCTGTAGACTTGCTATTGCAGCTCCTCTTTTGACAGTTTCGTCAATTCCACCGTATGGACCTTTGTCATGCGCAGTAGCAAAGAAATGCCACTCCGCTTTGATACCGTAAATTTTTTATGGCGACACAATTTAGCGATATTTTTATAGTAGCTACTAAAATAGTTTTTTTTCAATGTTATTCGAATTATTGGTCGAATTCTCAGCGTTTTACTCTCAAAATATAAGAAATTTTTTTATTTACCAGGATATGATTTATTTTCCTTTTCTTCTTTCCTACAGGAAACCATCATTGAAATATTTAATTTTTTTAATTTGGAAATTTTTTGTTCTTTAATTTAAAAAAAATTACCTTTGGCCCACTCTCAAACTATGATGAAAATAGTTGTTTTTGGTTCTAGAATTTATGAAAAAAAAATCAGAATTTTAAATACGGTCAAAATTCATTTTTACTCAAAAGTTATTGAAAAAAGTTCTTTTATAGGGTGAAGCAAATGATAAAAATCTGAAGAAATAACCTCTTTTTGGACCAAATATGCCCGAAAAAAAATCGTCAACTGAATCCGAGGGGGTCAGGCCGATGACCACGTGAGTTGACCTCGATTGCCCCATATAAATATATAATGTAAAGAATCCAATAATCGAAACATTTTTAAAAAATCCGCAAAAACGTTTCACGAAAATTCGCAAAAAATACAATTTCCTTCAATCACTTTTTCTATAATCCAAACATTTGGCGAAGTTGTCAAAAAAAATTTGAAATCGAACATTGAAGCCAATTTTTTCAAAAATTCGCAAAAATGTCTAGATTATTGGAAAAGTGATTGGAGGAAAGTGTACTTTTTCCTCTTTTTTGCTGAAATTTTGTAGATACAACATTTCAAAAGAATGAAGATACAAAGACGATTTTTTTAAATGTTGAAAACGTCAGTCTAAAAAATAACGAAGAAACTGCTTCGATTTCTACTTCAATAAAACCGTACATTTTGATACAATTGCCGGATTTTCCAAAATTACATATACATACAGAATCAATAGACGCGACATTTATCTGTCAATTTGTTACGTCTTTGAGTAAAAAAACAACCGGTAATAAGGCGCCGGATTTAAAATACCGTGTGTTGCCAGCGCCATTTTTTTGTTTATTAAATCACGGCGATCAAGCAGGAAGAATATTGCAAGAAGAGAGAGGAAGAAAGTGTCAGGGCGAGGAGCCGAGAAATTCATTTTTCACTGTCACCCCGTGGTGTACAGCGCGGGTATAAAGCCAGAGAGAGCGAGAGCGAGAGAAATCCTGACCGCACGGACGGGGAGCAATATAACACGAGGAATAACTAATTGGTTCTCGATGTCAGGATTGCACCGTACCGCGGGGCTATATACATACAGGTCGATCACCCCCGGTACAACAAGTTCTTTGTGCTTTTGGACCGCGACTTTGCATTTATACATTTTGCGAGATTTATAGCCGAACCCAGGGTGGAAATTTTGCATTTCTCTATACACATATCTGTATAGCGCTTGGGCTAATGCAGAATTCACTTGGCTTCCAATAATGGCAAGATTCGGAAGCGAATGAAAAAGGAACATCGTACGTTGTAATTTGCTGGGCGACGTAAGTTTTTCGCGCACGTACACGCGAATCGCCCTCAATTTTCTCTCGGGGCAAGTTTTTCGTGGCGGCGAAGCAAAATTGCGGATTTATACAGCAGCGTTCTAGGAGGCTGTTGAGCGGTTCACCAATGAATACTAAAGGACACAGCTTTTTTGGCGGCGGATATCTCTGAAAAGTGTTATATATAGATGTTTGTGTGTGTGTATGTATGTATGTATGTATGTATGTATGTATGTATGTATGTATGTATGTATGTATGTATGTATGTATGTATGTATATATATATATATATACAGGGTGTCCCAGAACTGAATGCGTTCCCTGAAATTGGGGTTTGGGGGTGAAATTCTGAGTCAATTGATATAAGCATGTGTGGGTCTCAGTTCAACCCCTGAATTATTATTAATTTTTAAGGGAGACTTTGTCCTTGAAATGCAGCGGGAGATGTTAGCGGCTCAACATGAGCAGCTAGAAGAAGAGGAGGGATGCCTCTATGGACCAGGCATTGCCGATTAGCGGTAATTATAAACACATTTGTGTAAACACATTACAAAACTTTAAACGCGTTTTTCTCGAAAACACGTTTTTAAAAATGGCTGACTTTCTCCTGACCGCTGTAATTAACATATCGACCTGAAATTTGGAGAGCATACTCAGAAAATAGGTCTTCACGGAATGACGGATCGTTTTTTCGATAGATACATTTTTGCATTTATTATTTATCTTTTTATGCGAAAAAAACGCGAGAATTCGACTTTTTTTATAATTGCCGCCATTTTCCGAAATTTGTACTAAACGAAAAACCCATCCGTCATTCCATGACCAAAGGGTCACAGATTGATAATATGCTTTGAATTTGTGTTTCAGATCAACAAAGACGGGGGCAGTGATGTCAGCCGTTTACCTCCCGCGATTTAAGGACCTGTTTTCGCGGAGCTGCAACGGCCGCCATTTGTTTTTTTTTTTCAAAAAAAAATGTCTTAACGTTCTGTATATTATGAATAAAAGCAAGAAAAAAACCGCACTCAAAAAGCTTCACTCGTTTCCTTAAAAAAAAATGAAATGTAAACACCTGAAATATGGCACTCCAAGGACAAAGTCTCCCTTAAAGGCGAGCCAATCAGGTGTGTCCGATGAATCGCGCGTATCGCTCACCGACGTGCGCCAGCTCATCGGGCGCACTCATTGGCCCGCCTATAAAAATGAATAATAATTCAGGGGTTGATCTGAGACCCACACATGCTTATATCAATCAACTCAGAATTTCACCCCTAACCCCCAATTACAGGGAACGCATCCAGTTCTTGGACACCCTGTATATACGGAGTGTCCCTCTTATCTCTGCCACCCGAAATAACTCGGTAATTATCGACGTCACAAAAAAATGTTCCAGACAAAAGTTGTACGGTGTGAAGGGGGCCATCAAATGCGACCATTTTTTTTTTATTTCGGTGGAGGTGCGCATGCACAGTGAAGGTCACCTCTACTTTTTAAATGAAATGGAACATTTTTTTTTCAACCATCTTGTGGAGCACCTCAAGCCGCATAAAAAACATTAGGGGGTCTAAGTCGTTCAAGGTCATGCAAGGTCAGTGTAGATGATACAAATCTAAATAGGTGACCTTGAATGACTTTGAACGACTTCGACCCCCGAATGTTTTTTATGCAGCTTGATGTGCTCCACAAGATGTTTAAAAAAATGTACCATTCCATTTAAAAAAGTGGAGGTGACCTTCACTGTGCGTCCGCGCCTCCACCGAAATAAAAAAATTTGTCGCATTTGATGGCCCCCTTCACACCGTACAACTTTTGTCTGGAACATTTTTTTTTGACGTCGATAATTTCCGAGTTATTTCGAGTGGCAGAGATAAGCGGGACACCCTGTTTACATGTATATATTGAAATCTAGACAGTTCAGTGCAGTCTACCGTAGAATAATCATAAGTTGTGCTGAAATTCCAGCGGCAATTAGCTGCGGTCAATGTGTCTGCGGGAGCCATTAACTGCGGCTGCATTCATGATTTTATATTTTATAAAGTGTTATTCCGTATTGTCATAATTGTTTCAATATTTATTATGATATTGCTATATTCTTTGTAACATTACATTATTCGATATTTTCAGTATATTACAATATTACTTTATAATATTTTTTAGAACATTATAATATTTTTCATTACATTACAATATTATTCTACATAATTTCTTCCCAATGTCACAATATTCGTACTTTTTTTTTTACTACACACCTTTGTACAATAATAATTTTCATATTCGTCACACTTCATAATATTTCTAAATTTCACATGTAATATTTATAACGCTCCAACAATCAAATGTTTTCACTGCATTTATTTTGTACTTCGCATTATCATGTTGCCTAGATTTTTTATATTCACATACCTATTCCATGATGTCTATCATTTTTGCAAAATCTCCCCCAAATCCGACTCAGAGCACCTTTCAAGAACTCCCCTTAACATATCCACGTCCGAAAAATAGAATGTTTGTCATCTCTTTCTAGCACCTATACTTGTAACGCAACACCGTAAAATAAATAAATAAAAAAGTTAATAAATGAATGAACAAATAAACAATTAAGTAAATGAATAAATGGACAAACAAATAAATAGGTGAAGAAGTGAATGAATTTATTAATAACGTAGAAATTTGGTTAAAAAGTCAATAAATGGGAATGGAATATAAAAAAATCGTGATTAATTCGTTGGACCGTATTGGACATTGTTGAGGAAGGACGCGAAACTATTTTTAATGCAGCAGTAAGACACTGTCTTCGTCACTTCGAAGGCTTCTTTCCGGCAGCGCCCTTGTTACCTATATATATACATACACGGGGCAAGCCTCGTTTAATCGAAGTTTAATGGACCGATCGTGGATCGCGGTGACGACGGTGGTGGACGTGGTTGTCGTGAAAGGTAAAGGGGGCGACCGGTCAGCGGAGGGACTATATACATATAGATATGTGTGTGTGTGTATATATATATATATATATATATATATATATATATATATATATATATATATATATATACACATATGTATATACGTGGTTCGATAAAATTCATGCATCCGAGACGAGAGGTGTATATATATATAAATTCCAAGGGACTGATGTGCACGGTTAATTTGCGCCAAGCACGACTTTTAATTAATCGCAAGCTATACATCCACTACTGTACACTTATCCGGGTGCGCCGTTGACCACAACGCAACGATATATATATATATATATATATATATATATATATATATATATATATATATATATATATATATATATATATATATATATATATATATATCACCTTTGGATAAATGTAGGCATATTTATATAAAGGTCATATATATATAGATATACAGGGTGAACAATTTAAGGTGGCACAATATAAAACCTCGAGAAGGACGCATTTTCGGTAAAAACGTTTTGTACGAAAGTTTCATAGTATCAGGAAAAAAAAAATTATGGGGTTAAATCATTTTTATTTGGTGGCATTTTTCAAGGTTATTTCAAGGTCAACCGTACTTTTTCAAATAACAACCCATGCTTTTTATTTCAGCATCATTTTTGCGTGACGAGACGGGCAACTTTTGTATGAAATGTTTTTTCGTTAGACTTCCATTTTTCAGGATATTTCAAATGTGTAACGAAAAATTACGATGATATTTTGTACCGATTTGATTGAATGTTTGAAATGTCTTGAGAATCGAGAATATCTCGAGGAGGATGCATTTTGGGGAAAAATGTTTCCAACATAAGTTCCATAGTTTCAGGGAACAAAATTGATGGTGTTCTATCGTTTTGATTAGGTAGCAATTTTTAGGGTTAGTTCAAGATCAATCTTACCGTTTCAAATGGGAAGCAATCTTTTTTTATTTCCGGATCATTTTTTGTCTCACGAAACGAGCAACGTTTGTCCGAAAGGTTTTTTCGTTTGACTCTATTTTTACGAGATACTTTAAATCCGTAACAAAAAAATTCTCTGATACTTTGTACGGATTTAATTAGATATTTTAATTTGTTGTCGAAAAATTGAATTAATATGAAAAAACGTTTGAAACAAAAGATTCTTATGATATTACGTGAAAAATTATTCTGAAATAAAAAATGTAGGATCCTATCGAAAAACTGAAGTTGACCTAGAAATAACCTTGTAAATTGTTACGAAATAAAAAATGGCGAAAATCACCATTTTTGTTCTTGAAAACTGTAAAACTTTTGTTTGACACATTTTACCGAAAAATGCATTGAGTTGGATGGTACACCCTGTATACATCTACACACACAACGTTTCATGAATCAAGTATCTTCGAAAATAACAGGGCCCCATCCGGATGATCCACGATATATGGTAACGTGAATTACGCCCTTCTGCTTATTTGGCGGTTGAGACAATAAGGGCGCGGGGGGGGGGGTGTCTGTGTATTGTACGTGTAAAGGTGCGTTGCGTAATTTGATGCCCGGACTGGGAGGAGCAGCCGACTGAACACGGCGATGAATCTGTATCTGTTGTTGCTTTTGTTCTCGTCGCTCGGTTCCTTTCTCCTCGATAATTTATAAAGTATATTTTCGTATTGTCGTAATAGTTTTTATATCTACAATTTTCCTTTCGATATTTTCTTCGTCACTCGGTTTTTTCTCTCCGATAATTTATAACGTATTTCCCCGTATTGTCATAATAATTTTCATATTTACAACATTATTGAAATATTTTTTGCTATATCATATTAGTGTATATGTATAGTATATACAGCAATATTATTTTATAGTATTTTGTAGAACTTTCAAATACTTTTCACAATATCACAATATTATTGTATTATTATATCATGTGTATAATATAATATTATTATATTATATAATATTATATTATTGTATTATTATATTCTACACAATTTCTTCACAATATGCGTATTTTTTTTTACTTCAGACCTTCGTAGTTTTATGATTTTCATTCGTTTTCATTTTCATTTTCATTCTTCTTTATATTTTTGTACTTTACATTTAATATTTATCATTCACTCCAGCGCTAAAATATTTTCATCATATCCATTTTTTACATTTCATAATTGTTCCGCCTACATTTTTTTTTATATTCACACTTTTATTCCATTATACGTACAAAGAATTTTGTTTAAAAAACAAAACAAAAAACGATAATTACGCCGTTCTCTGCTCTCGGTCCCTTTTCCCCCGGTTTTGCCTTTTCTTTCTTCTCGTTTAATTGTTTTGGGAAACATTCTTCGTCATTAACTTGTACCGACACTTGCATTTTTTGTATCAATGATTGCTTTTGTTTGTTGGACAGTTTTTGATGTCGCTCTTTTTATTATCGATATTTCGGTTTTTTCTTGCTATTTGCATGCTTTTGCATCTCTCTCTCTCTCTCTCTCTTTCTCTTTCTCTCTCTCTCTCTCTCTCTCTCTCTCTCTCTCTCTCTCTCTCTCTCTCTCTCTCTCTCTCTCTCTCTCTTCCCCTTTTACTTGGGTTTCTTGGTTGCCCTTGTTTCTTCCTTTCTCTTCTTCCTCTGACACCTGATTATTATAGGTAATTGCATTTCCTCGTTCATTTCTCATTCTCATATCATTACACATTTTTTATCCAGCATGCGTGAAATTTTTGTCAATATTGTTTTCCTCTAATCTCATTTTCTCAAGTTTATCAAGTTTAATCGTAGATTTATAATTTCATTTTTGTTCATATCGAGTTTTACTTTCTATTTTCATTTCTTTTTTAATGTTATTTCTATCTTTTATTTTGCATCCCATCGCATCTTATATTGTTGACTTTTTCTTTTATATCCCAACTTTATTTCTCTACTTTGTGTTTCATTTTTTATTTTACATCAAATCTTCATTTCTTTATTTCCTCTTGATATTTTTTCTCGTTTCGTTTGTATCATTATATTTGCCCGGGAGTTCACTGGGACATAATAAATATTATCAATAAATCTCTCTTCCTGTGTCTTGCTCATTTTTTTCCTTCGCGTCCTGTCAGAATATCAAGCCTCGCGTGTGGAAACGAAGGAGGCTGAGCGCCCAGACGGAGAGTCTCGCGTTACTCTGACGGGGTGCACACCGTGTAGCGCGATGTGTGGCGCGTAATACATGCACTGTCATTACTCTCTCGCGGCTACTCTCACTCATAGTGGATGTATATTGGACTGCATGAAACCTCTCGGTCCGTATATTAGCCCCCTCCCTCTCTCTATATATATATATATATATATATATATATATATATATATATATATATATATATATATATATATATATATATATATATATATATATATATATATATATATATATATATATATATATATATATATATATATATACAGGGTGGCCCGAAAAGTGATATTCAAAAGGAAAATCGAGATACCTCGAAAACCTTTCCGAATCACCCCCCATCTATGTTCAACCATCATTTTTCTTTTTCCAAAGACGAGCATTTTTTTATTTTGCTGTTTTGTGTGTGCGTACTTTCCTCGCAATTTTTTTTACTCGTGTTATCGTTACGAAGTACACTGTTCAGCAATAAACAAATAACCAACCGAACAACAACGTTGATTCCTGAGATTTTGATCAAAAGCTTAAAAAGTCGATTTGCTGCGAAGCTCATTCACTAAAGTGTAGATGATAAAAAAATAGGCATAGAATGACTCTCAATGGCTTTTCAAAATTCTTAGAGGAAAGTACCTACACAAGAGAAAAAAAATTTAACTTGTGTTTTGAGGGGTTAGGCCACTCTAGAATTTTCGAAAAATCGTTTTTTTTAATGGTCCCTTAGGACCTCAAAAATTATGTCCCAAAATATTATGGCCGAACAAATCTCTTAGTACTCAGTTTTCGAATGTTAGTACAAGGCCGCTTGGTCCGCAGCGAGCGGGCTCAAAACTTCAAATGTGTTTATCTCAAAACTGCGTTTTTTACGTTGGCCGGAAACATAACTCAGACAATTTTCAACCGATTCGCTTGAAATGTTGGGTGCATCTTGAAAAATGCATTGTCTATGGAAGTACGTAGGATTTTTTTTTATATTGTATAGTTCATTTGTTGTTAACAATTATCTGACGATTTTTTAGGCAATTTTTGCATTTTCCACTTTAGAAGTGCGCCGTTTGGCCAAAAATCAATATATCGAAAAAAATGCATTGGCTCGTTATAATTCAAAAATTACAGAAGTTGTTTGTCCGGCCGTGGACCCTGTGAAAAACGGAGACGTCATCGCAAAAACGCTGCACAGCCGCCATTTCAGATATGTATGATAAACACCCTTTTTTGTAATCTCGATTTATTTTGTAGTTTTTCTGAAAAAAAAAACTCATCCTGTAGCTTATGCTACGGGAATTATCGATAAAAGGATTAAAAATGCTTTTTCTCGAAAAGTAAAACAGATCGTAAAACATACATGGGGGGGATTTGCCTTCTGGACGTCACTTTTCGGATCACGCGGTATGTAGAGGGAAAAGAAAACTAAGAGACGGGGGACGAATGAGCTAAAGACACAGAGAGAAAGAGAGAGAGAGAGAAAAGTGCCTCAGGCCCTCCGGCTAATTGTACATCAAGGCCGGCTATTAGCGCATTCCAAATAAGTCCCACTATTAGGTCTCGCGACTCCGAGAAAACCCCGTTGACAGACGCTCATTATACGCTACTTGAGTATTGAAAAAGAAAAAAAAAAACGAAAAGGAAAAGTAACGAAATAAGACAGTTCACCCATCAGTGGCGAGGAATGCGAGGAAGGGAAAAAGGAGAGAAAAAAAGTGTGGCTAATGGATCGAAGGCTACACGAACGGGAGCCACGTATAAATTTCAACCCACATACGTATAGGTATATGGGTGGTATTGTAAGTACGGAATGTTCGTCACTTGGGAGCACGAAGTCACGTCAACGAGCGTTAATACCGTAAAAGTGGGAATCGAGCGGAATGTCAGAGTGAACAAAAAAAATGTGTGCGGGAGGAAGTGCGTATAAATATATATATATATATATATATATATATATATATATATATATATATATATATATATATATATACACATCCGTGAGAAAAAGGAAGAAGAGGATGAGCCGGTAAGTCGAACGGGACAAAAGTCGATCAGGACGTCGTGAGACTTTTCTCTTTCTCTCCCTCTCTGTGAAGAACGGAGCTCCGGAAGTGCAGGGTGATTTTGTAAAGTTGGCCACCCCAGGGGTGCGTACACACACGTGCGAGAGAGTGAGAAAGTGAGAGAGAGAGAGAAAGAGAGAGAGAGAGAGAGAGAGAGAGAGAGAGAGAGAGAGAGAGGGAGAGAGAGAGAGAGAGAGAGAGAGAGAGAGAGAGAGAGAGAGCGAGAGAGGGGGAGCAAGGGAAAAAGAAAGAGAGAGAGAAATTAGAGAAAGATAGAATTTAGAAAGAGAAAGTTTGAAAAAGAAAGACAAGAGAGAGAGAGAGAGAGGGAGAAAAAGGTACAAGAGACAATATTCAGAGAGATGGAAATTGGAGAGAGAAAAACGAGACAGCGAGAGGGATATGACAGAAACTAAATGTGAGAGAGATAGCGATAGAAAGTCAAATAAAAGACAAAAAAATTAGAGCACAGTAGGCGGAGGGAAAAGTGGGAGAGAGAGAGAGAGAGAGAGAGAGAGAGAGAGAGAGAGAAAGCGCGAAAAAGTTGAGCAAGAAAGATAAGAGACAGACAAAGATACATGAAGGGATAAAAGGGACGCTGAGAGAGGGTCGTCGTGATTGATCGTGGCATGTAACGAAGCGAGACATCAGCTTCTATTCTAGTCTCTATCGACTGCTACCCCTCTCTCGCTCCCTTTCTCTTTCTCTCCCTTCCCCTCCTCTCTCTCTCTCTCTCTCTCTCTCTCTCTCTCTTCCGGTTCTCTTCTCACTTTTCATCTCCATCAGTCTGTCCTTCTCGCTCTCCCTCCGCACCAGGTACAAAGCACAGTGATCCATCTCCTACTCCTCTCTTTCCGATCTCGTCCACTCGCAATATCTCTGCACCTCGGCCCGCTGTACACGGTGGCACGTGTATATCTATACAGGATCTTAGCGCGTATCTCTGCGTCCTCTTTCCACGTGTGATCCGACGCGTGAATCGGCCGGCGAATCCCTCTCTTATCGCAACGAACGGGGGAGAATACCCCGGGTCAGGAAAACTCGCATAAGCTCCCTCAATCGCTCTGGCGTAGAAGCAATGGCGCAAGCAACGCGATAACGCGAGCGGCGAGACGGACGAGGCGTGGGGGGAGTCATAATTTCGTTGTTTAACAATATTTTTCAATTTGAAAAAAAAAAAAAACTCGAACTTTGAAAGACCGTGCAATGATTTTGGGTAAAATCCCAACATCGTAGTCCGCGATAGAAAAAAATATTGATAATCGATCTGTTTTTTTTTGGGCTTGAAGCTTATGCAGACCCGTCAAAATAATAAGTTCTTTTCGCATTTAAAAAAAAAAACACATTTCTGGCATATATATATTTTTTAACAAGCAAACGTTTCCTCCATATTAAGGGGGGAAAAAAACAAATCTACACTACAATTTTGCAAAATTGCGGAGGCGACGGTAACTGAAAAAAAAAGGTTTGTGCAATACTGGAAATAATCGAATGAAGTGGTAAATGCACTGGAGGAATTAAAAAATCACACTGTTAGTGTAAAAATAAAAATGACAATGAAATAATTGAAAGTCGTAAGAGTAACTTTTGTCTCAAAGTTACTCTTTGAGTAACTTCGTTGGTATGAGCACAAAGATTGAGTCTTCCGACTCAACACATCGTGAAGAAAAATTGACAACAATAAAAAGGGCTTTTTGAGAAAAAATTAAAAAAAAAGGGCTTTGAGCGATTGACATCGAGAACCATTCGACGAAATCACAATGCTTTTCGTGTAAAAATAAAAATAATAATGAAATGAATGAAAATATAAAGTGAAAGAGTAACTTTTGTCTCACGGTTACTCTTTGAGTCACTTTGTTGGTAAAAGCATAAAGGTCGTCTACCAATTCAACGAACAGTGAAGAAAAATTGACGACAAAATTTTAAAAAAAGGGCTTCTTTTAGCAAAAACTTTAAAAAGGGGCTTTTTTTATCAAAAATTAAAAAAGGGCTTTTCTGAGCAAAAATAAAAAAGGGCTTTTTTTAGCAAAAATTAAAAAAAGGGCTTTGAGCGATCGACATCGAGAACCATTCGATGAAATCACAATGCTATTTGTGTAAAAATAAACATGATAATGAAATTAATGAAAATATAAAGAGAAAGAGTAACTTTTGTCTCAAAGTTAGTCTTTGAGTAACTTTGTTGGTAAAAGCATAAAGGTCGTCTTCCAATTCAACGAACAGTGAAGAAAAATTGACGACAACATTTTTAAAAAGGGCTTGTTTTAGCAAAAATGAAAAAAGGCCTGTTTTTTTTATCAAAAATTAAAAAAGGGCTTTTTTGAGCAAAAATAAAAAAGGGCTTTTTGTGGCAAAAAAATAAAAAAGGGCTTTTTTGAGCAAAAATAAAAAAGGGCTTTTTGTGGCAAAAAAATTAAAAAAGGGCTTTCTTTAGCAAAAATTAAAAAAAGGGCTTTCTTTAGCAAAAATTAAA
The DNA here is from genome assembly GCA_963210295.1 of Ophion ellenae. NCBI lineage: Eukaryota > Metazoa > Arthropoda > Insecta > Hymenoptera > Ichneumonidae > Ophion > Ophion ellenae. The sequence continues at coordinate 52,165,700 of OY723389.1, forward strand.
AAAAGAGGCTTTGAGCGATGGACATCGAGAGCCATGCGATGAACGAACGCGTCGATGAATGCACACCAACGGGTGATCTACGCGAAGCGAACAAATCGACAGAAAGGTTGGGCGGAGGGAGAGAGGCAAACCACCGGAACCGCGCGATATATTGAAATTGGCCAAGGGAAAGCCTATCGTGGATACGGGAGAGCGAACGACGGTGTAGGGTGACCAGCTTGGTGAGAATCCTTCTTCCGCCCTCTCTCACCCCCTTTCCCTTTATATTTCTCTCTCTCTCTCTATCTCTCTTTCTCTCGCCCCTCTCTCCCTTTCTCTCCCTTTCTCCGGACGATGATTGTGTACCCGCGGTGGTCCCGGATACCCGGGATCCGGACTCTGTCAGATATATTCCGGCCCGTATACGTACAAGCAATTTCGGCTTGCTTCCCTTTCGCGACGCTTTGTATGCCCGCTGTTGACATTCTCATCGCGGTCCTCATCTCGCTCGCGTCTACAGTGGAACTTGTATTCGGCGAGCTCAGCCTTTTGCCTACCAGTGTAGGGGGGGACATGCCTTTAGTCGAGAAAAAAAATAGCTGATTTTCATTATTTTTTTTTAACCGGAAAACTTTTTCACCATTTTTGAGACTTAGGGTATTATCACTACTGTTGGCTGTTACGTGGTTTTTAATTTTTTATTATTAATCTTTAAACATGGCCGAGGTATGGCGCGGTCTTCTAAACGGCATTTTTTAAACTGGCGTGACGTATAACTAAAAAAACTCATCGACCGATTTTGATGAAATTTGGTATAAATCTTTCTAACCTTATTGTCTAAAACATGATCCTAAATGTTTTTGAAAATAACAAAAAAGTATTTTTTATTGAAAAATGTAACAATTTTTTTCGTAAAATTCTATCTTTTTGTTTGAAAGCGTTCCATTTAATCGATTTTCAACATTTCTCACGTTTTCTTGGTTCACATTCTGCGTATCAGTGTTAGTGAAAGAAAAATGTTCGTTGTTTTTTTTTTTTCAGATTAATCCCGCTGACGCTACGTGTCCCGCCGTCTGACAACCTGCTAAGAAGACCGTGCCCGGCCTCGGCATTTTTAAAGATTTAAAAAAATACCGTGTAACAGCCAAAAGTAGTAATAGAATGTACCATAAGTTTCAAAAAAGATATAGAAATTTTTCTTTAAAAAAATTCTGAAAACAAGCCATTTTTTTTCTACACTCCATTTTTTTTACACCGATACGGCAAACGAAAGGTCAAATTGCCGCCCGTGTACAAATCAAACAGCCCTGAACAAACCCAAACAGAAAAGTATCTATCACTTTTTTATTTTTTTCTATATCTGCATTATACCACCTTCGTCTGGCATTTTAATCTTAACCTCATTTTACATTATTTTATAACACGATTGTCATTTCATAAGGGGAAGTCCGGGCAAAGCGAATACTTCAGGCAAAGTGAATACTCGCCGCCACTCGCCACGTTACTATAGCAACGTTCGGCCGTCGTCACTCAGTGCGTGGCATATACTTTGGTGAGTGGCCGTGTCACGCGCCGTCCTGGAGAAGACGATTTCTTTTTTTGTTTGAAAAATATTGATTCATCAAGGTAAGTATTTACTAATAACGAGAAAGTTTTTTATTCATTGTCGTTCGCTTTTTGGTGGTTACAATGTACGTTTACGTAGCTTTATACACTATGTAGAAAATGAGACCCCAAAGCAATAGTTTTTATTTGAATCGGGATAACCTCAGGTTACCACACGGGGCAAAG
>OY723389.1:52167669-52197669 GCA_963210295.1 Ophion ellenae
AACTCTCGCTTACTTACCCTCGCACCGGGAGTGCGGCGAGTGCGGCCTCCCAAGTTCCAATATCGCGTACGAACAACGTCCGAGCACACACGGCGCTGTGCGCGGACTGCACCGCGAGCGCGGCTGTATATATCGCCGTACCGGAGAGACGGTGCACCGATCTCTCCCCCTCTCTCTCTCTTTCTCTCTCCCCCCTCTCTCTCTCTCTCTCTCTCTCTCTCTCTCTCTCTCTCTCTCTCTCTCTCTCTCTGTCTGTCTTGCTCTCTCAACGAACGACGACGATCGCCCGATACGCGCACAACCAACGCGGACACAACCCGACGCGACGAAACCGCAGGCGTTGCTGCAACAACTGTCGGGCGCCCTATACATGTATAAATATAAAGAGAGAGGGAGAGAGATAGAGAGAATTAAAGAGGATTTAAAGGTAAATATACATTTATATACATATATATATCGTCCATTATTCCCGGAGCCAAAGATACGTACAATACATTTGCAACACTCTTCCCCAATGCCCTTTTATTCCTTGGCCGTCAATGACATACTCGCTGTATGGTGGAGAAGAATTCGCACAATGTGTTTTTTTTGCCTCGTACTGGCTCTCTGGTACGCGTAATTTCTGTTCTTTTTTTCCTTTTTGTTCTGTTTCTAATTCGGTATGTCCCTTCGCCATATTATATATATATATATATATATATATATATATACACCCTTGGCCGAAAGTATAAAGCACCGTGCAATTTTTCTATCCGGACAAAAAATCGAATATCCCGGCGAGAAAAATCGTAAACCAAATTGCAAAACGGCGTTTTGAAGAGGTCAAAACCAGCTTCACTTTCGTTTTTTATTTTTATTTTTGCGATTTTTTTTGTACCCGGTACGTCATTTCGAAAATGCCGATTTTTCACGATTCTCGCACTTTGCCGAATCGCGTGCTGGACTCAGAAAAAATAGTAATCTCACCATTTAGCGATGAGATCTTTGAAAAGGAAAGCAAACAGCTTTGGTTTCGTTCAAAAAAAAAAATTTGCGATTTTTTTTTCGTATAGAAATTTAGTTATTTCTTGAAAAAACGGCAGGTTACCGAAAAGCCGGCATCGTACGGCGTAACTGGGAAACTATGAGGTTTGGAATAGTTAGTCTAAGGAGTAAAAAGTTGTATTTTATCATTTTGAAGTGACTAATTTTTCGTTAGATTTTTTTTCCGAAATTTATTCGTATCGCTAGTTGTGGTTGATGGTAGACGATTTGTCTCATTAATTTATTGCCGTTACTTTGAAGCAAAGATGTTTTAATGGAAATATCAAGAGGGGAAGAGATACATAATTTTATTTGTAGGCCGTACGAATCAAATGACGTTCTGAGCTTGTATGGAGTTAGGGCGTTACCCCCACTTGTAGCGCAAAAAAAGGCTTTTTTCATGATTTAAAAAAAAAAAAAAACTACAAAACTTTTTTAATCGATCAATATACCATCTTAAAGAACACATCTTGAAGAACTTTCAGTAATTTTTTATTGAAAAATATTACATTGTTTAGTGGCAAATGGCCGTCAATGAAATAATGTTTTTATATACACGGTTTGCGGTGACCAACATTGCGGCGAAATGGATAATCTGAAAAAAAAATGCGGATGGATTTAGTCAAATATAAGTATAAGCTAGTCTTTAATCGAAGGATTTTAAAAAATATTCATTTTTCACAAAATGGCGGACAGTCAAAGTTAATGGTTCGATTTTAACGGAAAAAAACGGCCGTTTTTTGGCTAGAAAACAGCCACTTTTTTCGAAAAAAAAATCGAACGATTAAAGAGTACATTTTTATGTATTAAATAAGCCTGCAAAATTTCAAGAAGATCGGTTCATTAGTGTCCGAGTAATCTTGGTCAACGACTTCAGAAATGCCATTTTGAGAAAAACGCGTTTAAAGTTTCTCTTTCAACGCTCTTTCAACGCGGATTCTTCTCTTTCGACGCTCATATCTCAGTCAATTTTGTTCGGATCGACTTGAAATTTTCAGGACATATTCTCAGATACTTATACTTCAAAAAAATGCAATAAAAAAATCGATTTTTTCAAAATCGCAAGTGGGGGTAACCCCTTAAACGAATGAAAATTGACAGTCAGTCAAATTGAACTTGCATATCGCGAATATTTCACCAAGTTCGATATTTCGACTTGGGACTTCCATTGTTTGTGCAAGAGTTGAATTTTTACCCTTTTTTCGTATGAAAGCTCCCTACTTTTCAGCATTTTCGAAAACAAAGAATCGCGCTCAACTAATGAAATCGGAGAAAAGGGCTCCTCCACTCTAAGATTAGCAAATGAACACTGGTAAAAGTTTTTGTCGAAATGAAAAAAAACGCACGTGTTTCGCGTTTTTACGATCCAGATGTTTTGCAATTAACCAAAAGAGATTTTCTATTGTGTCATTTTATATTTAATGATACCATCTTAGCTTTAGTTCAACGCAATTGTAATGGCTTTATGTACTTTTGGAAATATCAATATTTTTTAGGGATGCCTAATACGTATGGCCAAGGGTGTATGTACCTTTTCTCCTCTTGATATTTTCATTGAAACATCTTTGTTTCAAAGTAACGGCAATAAATTAATGAGACAAATCGTCGACTATCAACCGAAACTAGCGGTACGAAGAAATTTTAGAAAAAAATCGAAAAAAACTTGTCGACTTCAAAATAAAAAAAAATACAACTTTTTACTTCTTAGACTAAATATTTCAAATCTCATAATTTTCAAGTTAACCCGCACGATGCCGGCTTTTCGTAAACTTGCCGTTTTGTCAAGAAAAAAACTAAATAACTCTGCGAAAAAAAATCGCAACTTTTTTTTTTAACGAAACTAACGCTAACCTATTCAAAGATCTTATCACTAAATTGTGAGATTACTATTTTTTCTGAGTCCAGCACGCGATTCGGCAAAGTGCGAAAATCCTAAAAAAAACCCGGCATTTTCAAAATGACGTACCTGGTACAAAAAAAAATAAAAAAGGAAAATGAAGCTGGTTTTATCCTTTTCAAAACGTCGTTTGGTAAATTGATTTACGATTTTTCGCCGACATATTCGATTTTTTGTCTGGATATAAAAATTGCGAGCTGCTTTATACTTTTGGCCAACGGTGTATACGACGAAAAAAATTAATTTCGAACGTCTCTAGTCATTAAGTTATACGAGAGAATGTAATGACCGTTCTCTAAGCGACCAGGTGTGCGAGGAAGTCCAAATATTATGTATACGTACTGGGTTCGAAACATACTTCCCTTATATATATATATATATATATATATATATATATATATATATATATATATATATATATATATATATATATTTATATATAGAAAAATTATAGACATTTAATATTAATTATTTAATTATTCAACCATATATTATATAGAAATATGCAGTTCAATAAATGAACAATTTATATAAAATGTATGTATTTTACACAAATATTTATATATTCGTTTATAATTATATATACTTTTGAAAAATGTATATCTCTATAAAAATAATTATATTGTACATAAATTTAATTATGCTTATATGAAATTTTTCTTTTCTTTTCTTCTCTCTCTCTCTCTCTCTCCCTCTCTCTCTCTCTCTCTCTCTCTCTCTCTCTCTCTCTCTTTCTTTCTCTACAAAAAGTTACAATAATCAGACGCTGCGGCACATTTCTCAAGCGCGAAAGTAGAAAAGAAAAACAAATAAAAGACGAAGGAGAAAAAGAAGAAAGGAAAAAGTTGTGAAAAGTAATACGAAAAGAAACCCGAAACTGCCCGAGGCTTTTGCGCCAATCTCGTCGCAATCTCCGTGTACCCATGAAGAGGGAAAGACGGAGGGCGCGGGGCCGGGAGCGAGAGAGAGAGAGAGAGAGAGAGAGAGAGAGAGAGAGAGAGAGAGAGAGAGAGACCCGGCACCCGATAACCAATGCACAGCCTGCGGCATAATCGAGCAACGATAGCGCATTCTTTCATTTCCTCTTCTTCTTTCTTCTCTCGTTTGTCAATTTTACGTGATCGTCCCGTTGTTCCTTCATCACCTCATTGACATACAAGAAATTCGACAGGATCAAAGGGTTCGGTCTCAGAGGCACGGTACACCATCGTCATTCATGTGGATGCGCGAAAAATAAAATGAACCATCAAAAAACATTTGCTCGTAACCAACATAGGGTGGGGGTTGAAAATGTGAGAGAGAGACGAGAGATAGTAAAATCCCGCAAGGCCGTACGAATTAATTATATTAGAGAAAAAAAAGAATGTGTGTGTGTGTGTGTGTGTAGCAATCGAGGAAAGAAAAAAGCATATACAAATTGAAGAGAAAAAACAAGAACGGCACAAGAAAAAAATTACAATAATAGAAACAAAATATGGAATGTCCAACAAAAAATAGGGAATGGAGATTGGCTCACGAAAAAAAAACACGAAAAAAATAACGGATTGCATTGTTAATAACTGAATGGAGATCACAACATAATAACAGCGATAATAATAATAATATGAATAACAAAAATCAATATTGTCCGAATGATTGAACCGTCATGTCAAATAAGAATAATAATAACAACAATATTAAAAATAAATATTATTAAAAATTATGAAATTGTTGTTTTAAATAAAAACAATAATAACAACCAATACCAATACTGGTAGATAGGCGTTTGGGGTTCGCCTAAATACTTGGGTCTAAGCACCAGAGAATCAGAAGAATATAGGGCCGTCTATACAGGTACGGGTTTTCCACAGTTTCCCCGTACCCTCGGCAAATGCGGTATAGTGTAGCTTAAGGATGTTCGGTACGGGCGATACAATGTCGCGATATTAAAAACATAAAAAAATTCAAAAAGTTCAGAATTTTATCAAATTTGGTGAACATATTCTTCAATGCCAAATTTGACAATACAAATTTCGTCAGATTTTTCTTCTGCACGGTTATCGAGTAAGTTAACACTAAAGTTCACATGTATAAGCATAACGTTTCCATATATATAGGTATACATTGCGGGCATAAGAAATCTGCTTTAATGCTTCATTACTCGATAACTAAGTAGAAGAAGGATTTGAAATGATGTGTGTTTTCGCACTTAATGTTGAAGAACATTACCACCAAATTTGATCAATTTCTCAACATTTTGACTTTTGTACCGAAACTCCTTAAGGCGCCTGTGGACGCAACGGAGATTAGGTTATATTAGCGAAGTGCGGGTAGGGAGCGATAGTAAAGGGTCCAATTGGGAAAGGCTATACGTGAAAACCCGCAAGGGTATACGTTGAAACTCAGGAATTAATTGCCACCTCAATATTCCATAATAACAACAAGTATAATAAAAATCTTCAAATTATTGTATGAAATGAAAATAAAAATAAAAGTAAATCGCAATAAGAGCAGAAAGAGAACGAGAGGGAGGCAAGAGGACAATAAAGATTAACGTGCGACGCCCGGGTGCATGCATCTCTCGCGAATGGCGAGCATTGTTCACCGGTAGTTGGATTTCTTGGCATTTGGAGAGCCAAAGGTAGACGGGAATTGAAGCGAGACATTGAAGCGCATTGAAAGAGATGTACGTGAGAGAGACAGAGAGAGAGAGAGAGAGAGAGAGAGAGAGAGAGAGAAAGCAGGAAAAATAAAAAGAAAAACGACTCGGAAAGACGCCATGGATACGAGAAAGGGTTCTCCAGTTGAAAGGCATTGTTTATCCGTAGGGATGGGCTCTCGGATGCCCGTGAATACTATAGCGCCGTGTTGTGCCGCAGTGAGTGCCTCTCCTCTCTAGTTTTATCTCTCTTCCTCTACCCCTCTTCTCTCTCTTTTAGTATCGCGAGTGACAGCGAGAGATGCCTTCATCCTATTGCTGCCTCTGGAGAAATGTTCCCAGACACCTTCCAGTTGTCCGGCTATGAGCGATATTAGTGCAAACTCGTACAATGTATACCTACTTGTACTCACTCGCCTTAGTACTCTCCATGTGCCCAAAGAACTCGAGCAACACGGAGAGAGAGAGAGAGAGAGAGAGAGAGAGAGAGAGAGAGAGAGAGAGAGAGAGAGAGAGAGAGAGATAGAGAGGATGCGAGGACGAAAAAACCTCTCTCTCTCTCTCTCTCTCTCTCTCTCTCTCTCTCTCTCTCTCTCTCTCTCACTCTTGCTTTCTCGGTGCCTTCGTCAACGCCTGACGACTTTTTCACTTTGCTCCCAATCTTCATACAAACCCTAGACGCAGAACAACAGGCCTTCTGACTCGTACCTCGAAAAGTTTTGGCGCAGTTTGGGGAATACCCCATTCAACGTTTTGAGCAGAAAAATGGAATGTTAATTCGATTATGGTGGATCTCCAATGTTATTCTTCCAAAGTTACTTAAGGCCTTAGGCTACAGTAACGGGGATATAATCATGTGCGAATTTAACAATTTTTTTTCGTATGAAAAAGCTTTATTTTGTTACTAACAAGTAACAAAAATTCTCGTCAATCTACATAAGAATACCTAGAAAAAAAATTGTTGAATTCGCACATCATTTTATACCCGTTACCGTGGCCTAAGGCCTTAAGTAAGAAATTGTGGGATCTGATGTCAACAAAGCACAAACCCAAACCAAGAAACTATGCGAGCAGCGTTTGAAAGAACACAAACCCAAACGAAGAAACTGTGCGATCAGCTTTCGAAAAAGCAGAAACCCAAACAGAAGGAACTGTGCGATCAGCTTTTGAAAAAGCACAAAGCCAAACGGAGAAATTGTGCCACCAGGTTTCGAAAAAGTACGAATCTTAACGAAGAAACGCTGCGTGATCCGGGCTATGATCATCCAGCTGTTGTTCTTCATCACGCTCTTTTTGGCCTCTTCGCTTCCTTCATTGTGCATTGTCTCGAAACAGTCCTCTCGGACTAACCGGCTGAGCGACCTGTTTTTGCGCTAACTGTGACGCGTATGCAAGCACACCAGTCATCCAAACCGACATTTACATATATATATATATGGATGGAAACGCAGGTACTGTCTTCTTGGCAGTGTGTTCTACTCCGGCAGTCCGGCCTCTTGTTCAAGCCAAAAGTTTGTAAACTCGGTAACGAGTGATGCGTTCTACCCGGGCCTCCTTCCCTCCCTGACAAGCACGAGATAAGACGGGGTAAGATCGACTGGGAGAGAAAGAGAGAGAGAGAGAGAGAGGGTGAGGGAATGAGAGCAAGAGAAGGGAACGTGCAACCCTTTCCAACAACCAACTATTATCTGCCAACGCTCCAACACGCACTGCCAACCAACACACTTACTGTAATTCCAACGGATTACAGCGGCAGCTGCGCCAACGAGCAGCAAGGGAGAGAGAGAGAGAGAGAGAGAGAGAGAGAGAGAGGCGCGTCTCCCGTTCATTCCAGTCTTAACGACCATCATATATAGTGCGCAGTCTTGAAGTTTCCAACTTGGACTGTGAGAGTATACGTACCGATGAAGTAGCAACTACCCCTTTTCGGGCCTCGCTCATCGAATATCCATGCTAATGGAGATTGTGCGTATAAGCATCGTTTGGCATCCCTAATTAACTCATAGTCCAAGGACAACGAGAACTGGCGACCATCGGCTGGAATTGCAGGTTGGCAGCCAATTGATTCCAATCATATGTCACCATTGGACTCTGGGTCCTGATTATAAAAGGGTTTTTTTCTTCGCAAGAAGATTACTGCACGTTGTAGGTTCCAACCACTAGGGGTGGTTTTCATTCTGTTTAAGCCGAGGGAAAACTCTGCAGCAGTGGGAGGTCCGGATGTATGAGGTCTGATTTTGTCTGGAGCATAAGACTAATCCATCTCTACAATAAGCAGCACTCTATGATAAGTGAATACTGAAATTGTTGAATGTATTAGACGCTTGGCGCCAACATTTTTAATTTTTTTTCAATCCTTTTTATAATTTCATTACGACCTGGCATTTTTTTCCAAGCAGCACAGGAGTCGTGCACAAAGAATTGGATCAGGCTGGACGGCCTTCGACGAGACTCCATGTTTAGGGTAGCGTAGTCGCACAAAGAACCCACATAACTTTGTCATGTCCGTCCATCTGTCACAGCCTTACAGTTTCTACAGTTTTAAACCTGTATGCATGAAATTTTGCAAGTCGCTGCGTCAAATGGAGATCTCGATTAATGTGTAGCAAAATGTTGAAAAAAGACGTTTAAAGGGTTTTTCCCCTGCATGCAAAATGGGCGTGAAATCTTTTTTGTTCGCGTACCCCATTCAGGGGGGGGGGGGCCCGCTGGACAGGTCTTTCGAACTGAAATTGAGTTTCCGTTTATTATTTTTGATTTTTAAGCCCAGTTTGCGTAATATCAAGATTCAGAGTGAAACAAATTCCAGGCACTAGCGTTTGATTCTAACTTTCGATTAAAATTATTCGGATAAACAAGATTGAATCCAACGGGACGAAATGTTCATTTTCTATCAAAAGGTAGCAACATTTTCACAAAAACTGAAATTTTCCTAAGAGAAAATCGCCGAATAATCGAAACTTCCCCGTCACTCAAGCCACATTATCACATTGATGGTTAGAAGGTAGAAAACCGTACCGGCGCCCTTTGGACACAAAAATGACAGTTTGAAGGATTGTCCACAAAAATTTCCTTATCTAGGATCGGCGAGGCAATCAGCCGTGGCAGTTGAAAAGCGTATGTGACATGGGTTGCAAATGTTTTCACCGTCTCTCCCTATGTACCACAAAGAGGACAATGGGAGTCTCCAGGTGAGAGATGCTCGTCTGGATTTTTCTGCTTTGCTGGTTGTCGACACACGGTGGAGGCAGGGTGTCTAGGTACGAATGGGGAGGCGAGCGGAGCCTGGTGGAGAAAAAGCGAGGCAGAGAGACGGCCCAGTCCTGGGAAAGAGCCGAGAGCTACCCAAAAGGAAAATCGACCACCCATGGAGACTTTGCAAACAAATATCTTGACCTTGCTCGGGCGTGGAACGAACCGTTCGAGAGGCTGGTCCATTCGACCACAAACAACTGTCAAACGAAATTGAACCTTTTCCCTACTCCATACCTAAAGTACCTTATTGTCCACGTTTTTTCCGGAAAACCGTCACTGTTTTCCTTTTCCCCCTCCCTGCCCAAACAAAACGTTGGCCGAGAGCCCTCGGAAGGGACGAGTCGGCTAAAAGGGCGCCAAGGTCCGCCGCTTCAGGTATGAGAAGTTGTCTCGCCGGGTTCGTGTTAGTCGCGTGGTTTGTTCTCGCGCCTCGTCTTGATTATTACGTACCTAAGAGGATCCTCTTATGTGGCACGTATTACAAAATCGCCCTCGATCGGATCTCCGCCACTCGTCGGCACACTCTAATAGACCATCGTATAATAATAATTTGGACATAATAACACGCTATTACGCCGGGAGGAGAGAAAGGAAGATCTCTCTCTCTCAACGCTCTTCGTAACGTGTAATTTCGTCACGCCATACGCTCGCACCCGCGACCCAAATCGAAGGGAATGTATCCCTTGCTGCAAGATGCAGAGAGAGAGGAAGGGAGGGAGGGATGGAGTGAGACATAGATATACATAGAAAAAGGACGAAAGGGAGAAAGGGGGAGAGAGCAAGATGAAGGACCTCAAGGCGAACCAAAAACAAAGCCCCAAAATCCAATGAATGGAAGAGAAAAAGGGAGAGCTGAAGGGAGAGAGAGAAAGATAAAGAACGAGGCGGTGGGTGTCAAAAAGCAGTAAATGAGAGAGAGGGAAAGGAAAAGAGAACGAGAGACAAAGAGAGAGAGAAAGCAATGGAGAGATACAAAGAAAAAGGAGGAGGACCTTAAGGCGAAGAAAAAACATCGGGTCAAAAACCAGTGGAAGAGAGAGAAACAAGAGCTAGAAAGAGATAGAGAACTGATGGAACGGGTTGGGCGAGACCAAAAGGAATAAGAAAATAAGGGATTGAGGCGGTATTAAAAGGGTTCGATCGGTTCCGAGTTATAGGTGCTATAAGAGAGGAGCTTTAAAATCGTCAGGAAATCCACTTGGTAAAGCGAAATTCTTGCACAGGGCGAGACAACCGACCCCCTCGTGCTTTCCTCGTTTTTTTCCCCCCACGCCTCCCATCGCCCAAAGCTGCGAAAGCGTTCAGAGAGTACCGATTTCTATTCGCGTCTCTCTCTCTTCTGCCAATTGTTAGCTCTTTCCTCTGATGCAATGGGTTGGGTGCCCATGGAGAGACCGAGTCGGATTTAATAGGAATTCCGGCGAGACAAAACGGAAGCCGGCATATTGCCATTCCTGGTTGGCGTGTCAGCCGACAGATAAGGCGAATAAGGCGAGGTGGCCCGTTTCCATCTCCCTCCCTTGCTCTCTCTCTCTCTCTCGTGCTCATTTGCCGTTCGTTCCCCGTCACGTTCGCACGAGCAGCCAAGTACCAGCCAAAACTCGCAGAGAACCTGAGCAAGCTCTGTCTCTGTCCCTCGCCTAAACTTGGCTGGTCCTCGGCATGTCCTACCTAGTTGGGTCCTTTCAGTTCTCGCAGCCCCGGCTCTTGGGGTTTTGTTTCTCCGTCTTTGCCGTCCTCATCTGGGTGCTCAGTGAACCCAGTCTCTTTCTCTCTCACTGCCTGGCTTTCTCTCCCTCACGGGATGGTTAGCGCCGCGTGTACCTAATGTTCCTGGCTCATATAGTGAGAGAGGGCTGAAGCTTGTCGTTTGGAGCCCACGACCCTCGGAGCAGACTCTCCTATATGGCAAGGATGCTCCGCGCTATTGCGCTATTTGCACAACCCTAGGTAGCTAAACTCCAACACGGACCGTCCCACTCTCTGCTAAGGTGCCACATTCCACTTGGCTACTGCCTCTTCTTCTTCGTCCGCTTCTTGCTCTATCCACGGTTCCGATCCATCGGTTAGATGCCAAGTGGAAGAACTTGGTAGGAGAATACCGCAGTCGCATTCCTGGTGTCTCCACCCCTGATACAACGCCACACACACACACACACAGCCATCGTTCCATCTTTCCACCTTCCTCTCTCCAGCGTCCTGATTTCGTCGCGACACCAACACACGGCGATCCCCTCATTCCTCCGCCGTCACATCTACGGACCTGGGATCCTTCGCTCTCGCGTCTCCTTCCTCTCCATCCTGGGCACACATGCAGTCATCTACGCCCTGCTTTCTTCCGCAACTGATGCATGCGCTTATCCGCCCTTCCCTCTTCGTGTTTCATGGCTTGCTGAGACACCTGAGGACCTCAACTACCATCAAGATTCGCTGGGCAACCTTTGCACACTAGGTATTGCGTGTACATCTGCACCGACGGCAAACACCGACAGCGGTGAACGCACACGGTTACGCTATTTCGGAATGCCACATGAGCAATCTAGCGTTGTAGGCGTGAATCAAAGTGTCTAGGTATACCCAATTACGACGACAGAATGCTAATTCCAGCCTGCTGGATCTAATCTTGCCTGGGTCTCGGCAGGCTTGATTCGTTCGAATCAGTGGGAGACTGATGTGGAAGAAAGGCCCCAACAGGATTCAATGAGAATCCAACGTAGGCTCAGCAAAATTCAAGGAGATTGCGTATCTTTGATTGGAAGATTCAGTAACTTCGTGGCAGGACGAAACGAAAAAATTCTAGTCAGCTGCTTTGGATGTCGGTGACGTTTGGTGTTTTGCTTTTTTCTTTTGATTTTGATGGCGATCTGTCAGAATCCAGACACTTCGTACTTGAACCGTAACATTTCAATATTGCAAATTCATCCTGATGCAAAACTGGAAATGATACAGATCAAAGATACAAATGATCAAAGATACAGAATCTTCTTAAATTCTGCCACGCCTATGTTTGGTTCTCATCCACTCCTGTTGAACCAGTCCTTCGCACTAATCTTTAATTGTTTCGGAAAAATCAATCAGTCCACGATGTAGACAAGTAGGATTGGAATAAATTCAATATGCAACTACCAGATTCAGTTAACGGTCGAAATAGCAGCGCTGGGAGAAGGTCTATACCCCAATCTGATTCCGCTAATACCTTTCATATTGCTAAAACGGACCTCGTTATTAGGCTAAAAAAAGAGCCGCAAAACCCAGTACTGCTCTTTCGATCGTGTTCTGGTAGCCAACTCGGATAGCTTGCGAGGAATCTTCGGCTCGTCCATCCCGCTTATTCGATTCCGATCCCCTCTCAATCGGGCATTGATTTCCCGCGGCATGGTTACTCAAGAAGCGCCGAGGCGGGCACGATACGGAAAAGGAACTGCCGGGGACATCGAGAAGCGAGGGGGAAAAAAACGTTGTCGCCCCGGAGCGCGATCGGGGCTCGGGAGAAATGACATTACGACGCGGTAAGATGACTGGTTTGATCATGCCCTCCGGGGTGTCGATCTCCATCAAACTCGATTGCCGATAACGACCATTGATCACCGGATAACATTGTTCACCATTGTTATTACACTGTGGCATCTGTTGGTATAAGCTCAAAAGATCGAACGACATCGGCTTCATTCGAGCATTTGAACGATATAGAGATGTACATCATATATGGATACGTTCAATGTCCTTTTTTTCGGTTCGAACTCCGTTGGCACTGTTCCGCTTCCGCACGGATTCTATTTGCGATTCCACGGGCATAGATTCCGTTTCGCTCCTAGGTGATTCACACCTTTGCAGCATATACACAGGAGAGGAGCTGGGAAGGGAAGCAGAACACAAGGAAATCGATCAGACAGGGTGTGCGGAGTCTATTCTCATTCCACGATAGGACTAGATATGATTTTCTCTCTCGCTCCCTTTTTCCAATAAATTCACAATATGCAATGTGACTGGGGCAAACTTGCAGTCAGATGTAGCAGACAGCTATTTACGTGCACCTACCAATGCAGTCAGTGTGGAACTGACGACTGACAAGCTTTGGCAATTGATGGACTGGCGTCATGTATATATGAAATAACAGATAGACGGATCCGACGAACTTCAAACGTCCCAGTCACTGTGGATGTCTGGTCCAGTTGTGGGAACAACTGATACTGGTGTACAGCTCTTTGCCAACCGATCCAGACTAGGAAAACTCACACTGCAAGTTACTAGAATACCAATAGGTATGTCTAGGGATACTTTGCTGTGACAGACGAACGGACACGACAAAGTTACAACTTTGCATAGTCCCTAAGAAGTTCTGGAAAAATCCCAACATCAACTAATGCTGTTGTGCCATTCTTCCCAAACAGGGTGAGACTAGGAAGACTGGATCATTGCGAATGTCTCACCAGCAGGGACCTCCGGGGGCACTCTGTTGTGACAAACCAATGGATATGACAAAGTTACATGTTTTTCTGAACCCTATGAAGTTCTGCAAAAACCCTAGAATCTTATAAAAATCAACTCATGCCGGTGTCCAATTGTTCGCCGGCAAATGCAGACTACGAAGAACAGTGCAAATCCTCGACCACCTGGGATTTCCGGGAACTGTCAGCCTGTAAACGGCAGACATGACGACGAAGTGACTACGAAACCCTAAAAAAGAGATTACTTCTGAAGACAGAAGGCATCTAAGATCCTCGTGTTTCTTCGCCGCCTTGGTAGTCACCCAATTGAGGTTCAAATGGGTATTGACCTGGATTACGGGGAGTGTCGCGCCAGTTTCACGCTTCGTTGAATGCACGAGAGTACATTTGCTACGTGTTTGCGTAGTACATCAAGCCGAGTGTACATGCCCTTTTCCCCTGTCTTTTCGAGCGCTTCGAGGAGGCACAAAAAGCGAGGGGTGCCCGCACCGGGGCTCTGGGTGTGTACTCTCTGGTCTCGCGGCGTCGGATTCTCGTCAGTGACGCCGGCGCCTAATTTAGGGCCGGCAACGACCCTTCAGCAATCTCTCTCCCTCCCCTCCGTCTCTTTCACGTTTTCTTTTCATCTCTCTTTCTCGCTCCGACTCGCTTCGTTACATGTCCGCTCTTACGATCCATCTTGGCTGCCTATGTGGCCGTTCTCCGCATGAATACAAACCGGAATACACACGCACGGTACACCTATCCAACGGCATTAGCATCAGTCGAGGAGACTGACGTTCCCTCATACATGGACCGCCCTCCTCGTTCGATATTCTTTGAAATCTTGAGGGGCTCGGAGAAAGAAAAAAAGGACAAATCGAGGGAATTTGTCCCTTTTTTTCCTCTTCCTATCGCGTGCGATCGTCAACGATCGTTGGGTGCTCCCGCCTCCCATTTTTCCTGCCGTCCCACAGGAGATGGGGTCATCCAGGCATCCACGTTTCCGGGTCCATTTGTATTGGAATGCACGTCCGTGCGGACAATTCTTGTCAGCTGAGGCACGATGTTATTCACACAAAGCAGGGTTCAAAACGCAATAGTGGTTTGATCCTGTTTGGATTAGAAGTCATTCTTCGCAATCGCCGATCTCTTCTTTGGGTGCCGATCTCATTGCTTCGATCCATCAATCAGACCTTTTTGATCCAGATCTGACACTTCCTGAGAGAGTGCCATCAGGCTCGCAAAAAAAGAATATCGAGCACCCATCTTCATCTCGAGTCTTTTGCAATATGACAGAAGCTGAATTGCGTGACAAGAAGTTTCTCAGGACAGGCATTCCTCCAAAATCGACACAAGATCCAATGGGAGGTTTCGCCCTGTCAGAAAATCGATTTTTCCCTATTCCACGGAGAAGAAAATTACCAAAGGGTTGGACATCTTAAGATCGGGGAGGAAATTTCTTCAGGTCGCCGATCGAACTTCTCAAAGATTGTGGCTTCGAGGCGGCGGCTCCGTCAACCATGCTCGTGATCATCGTCGCCAAACTGTTCTAACATCGTTTGCGAACACTTTCCGAGACAACGAAGTTGCAGGCACTCGAGAGCCGGCCATGGAGGAAAACCGCTTAGCTCATCAGTCAAATTGCGCCCCAAAATTTTCTTCATAGTGGAATTGACCCTGTAAACTCGTTAATCTCGCGACCTGTTCATCTAGGCCGCATTAACTGAGTACTCCGGCTAATGGGGCTGCAATCTACTACACTCGGCAAACTGGCAGGTTGTCAGAATCCCAACACGTCCTACTGCCATACGGTCATGACCCAGAAATGTTGCATCCCAGAAATGTCACTATATGGAAAATGGCGACGCTACAACGTCTAGACATATTCTGTTATCAACAGATGGCACCAATAGCGTCTTCCAATTGAACGAAACAAATGTCATCAGCCAAATGTCCATGAATTTCCGTGTATGACCATTTCCATGGTGACATTTCTGGAATATAACACTTTGGGGTTATGACTTTTCGGAAGTATGTCATTCCTGAAGTACGACGTTATCCCAATTCTGACAGCCGACCCATGCAGTACCTACCTTCCCATTTACAACCTCCTGCTCTTTTGCACACTCTATTTCGTCCAGCACTTTGTATATGAATATATATATAACGAAGAGGCATGAATTACGAATGTTTTGATTCCAGGCCGACAACGTACCCTCGCTATATGATGTATAGTGCCTCGAATAAAATGTAAAAAACGTCTACCGAACAGCTTTACGCCTCCTCGCGCGCTGAATCTTTTCTCCATTTTATGCCATACGACTTTTTTTTTCTTCGTTCCCCTTTTTCTTTCGTGCTTTTTACTGCCTCTCCCCCCCCCCCCCTGCATCAAGGCTCGTTCAGCCTCACGCGGACCCTTTTCGACCTACCGCGCACGCGAGGGGCGCACCAGGGCTAAAGCCACGCGCGACCTTTTTTCTCACATTTTTCTTTTTATTTATTTATTTTTTCGTCTTTTGTCGACGACAACGTCGAGGTTGAGATCGGAGAGGATCTTCGCGAGGCTTCGAGCTCCGGATCTAACGACGTTCGGCGCATGACGCTACATACATTAAAGGCCGGGCAAACTGACAAGGGGGCAAAGAATCGAGGAGACGTAATTTTGCGGTCGAGAATGAAGAACGAAGAAGAATGAAGTTGCACGAGGTAGGCGAGAACTGAGTGTGCCGCAATGAGGAGAGAAAAGAGACTTTTATTTGCTGCAGTCAATCATGGCGGACCCGACGCAATGCACGTGTGCATTGTGTGGATATATTATAACAATAATAATAATAATCATCATCATCATCATGATAATGATTAATAATATAAAAACAATAATTGACTAGAAGATGAAATCAATAATTAAATAAAATATAAAAATAATAATTAAATTAAATATTAAAATAGTAAATAATTAAAATTATAAATAATAAGTCATAAAAAATCAGGAAATATCGTTTTTAACTCATTATATCTATTTTATGATATTTTAAGTATTTTTATAAACATCTAGATATTTTAAGGAGGGTCATTGCTTTTTTTAAATTGTCTTCGGTTTCAGTGCAGATGGTTCTTGCAATGAGCTTCATATAAATACGTTTATCTAAAAGTGATTTTGAAAACAACCGGCCTTTTCTGATGTCTCAGTGGCACTATAAATTTGGATTTTGTTGTGTTCTCGAAAGAATTTTAGATTTGTCTGTCTGTCGGTCTCGTTGACCGAACTCGGCGTCATAACGACTGAAGTTTTTTTTCCTGAACCTTCGATACGTGAAGATAAACCCTTCGAGAATTTCTATGTACTTTTGCTTTCATTTCGTAGCGTCAAGAAAAACCTGAACAAAAGCAATTTGCAATTTTCCAAAAATGCAATTTGCAGTTTTCAAAAAATCCATTTTGCAATTTTCCAAAATTGCAATTTGCAATTTTCCAAAATTGCAATTTGCAATTATACAAAAAAGCAATTTCCGATTTTTCAAAAATGCAATTTGCAATTATCAAAAAAGCAATTTTCTGAAAATGTAATTTGCAATTTTCCAAACATGGAATTTGCAATTTTCCAAAAATGGAATTTGCAATTTTCCAAAAAAGCAATTTGTAATCTTCCGAAAATGCAATTGACAATTTTTCCTACATTGGCCATTTCCGTCAGGCCACATTTCCGAGTTATGACGTTCCGGAAGTATCTAATTTCCAAAGTACATAGTCTCTAAATTCCGACAGCCTTCCAATGCAACCTCCCGATATCTCCGACGCGCATCAATTTCTCTACCTTCCGCCCAACTCATCCGCCAACCAGGAAGACCATCATCCCCTCAAATGCCGCATCCTAAAAGGGCCAAACGCCCAAAAATACCCCATTTTTTTCTCGCTAGCTCGATCGTGTACGAGCGTGTGAAGAAATAAATTACATCAAGCAATACGACGAGCCTTGCGCCCCTACTCGTGTAATTCCATAGCAGCGAATGGGCTTCCCAGTCGGCCGGCACAATGAGAGTCTCCGCCTGACGAAACGAGAGGAAAGAAGAGGAGAGGAGATTTATCAACGCGCTCTTTGGGCACGTACCAAGCGTTAGATTAAATTGAAGCATATCGTTGGACATTGTCGCGTCTGAGTCTGTCTCTCACGAATAGTTGACGCGGTGTCAATCAAACTAAACGTATCAGTGAGCGAGATCGAAGCCAGTTAGTTGCACTTATATATATATATATATATATATATATATATATATATATATATATATATATATATATATATATATATATATATGCTGCTCATGCACTATGGAATATGCGTATCCATAGGCGAGCGGTGCCACGTACGGTCGTCGGATTGGACGGGTTACGCGAGTTAGGCGAGTTAGAGAAGTTATGCGAACGGATTACAAGTGCAAGAGTGAATCTCGCTCGTGGATCTCCCGACTCATACGTGCACGGCACAGTACAATTTATAAGCATATATATATATATATATATATATATATATATATATACATTGCCGCTCAAAAGTTTGGATACACCAGACGATATTTCTTGCCGTACCAAAAGTTACATAGCTTCTTAAAAAAAGGTAACCAAATTTACCGAACGGCGTTTTGAAAGAAACAAATTAAACTTTGTTTTGCTTTTTTGAAATATTTTTTATGATTTTTTTTCGACCTCGTACGCACTTTTGTACGTGACTGTTTTTCGCCTTTTTTCGACGATCGAGAATTGAGCATGACTTATGGAAACAATTTTTGTCATGTCTATCTATGATAAGCTTGAATGGGGTAGCATTTTCCTTTTTTTAAAGTTTCGTACGATTTTTTTTCGCAAAGTTATTTCATTTTTGGCTAAAAAAGACAAATTTTGGAAAATGCTACGTGACTCAAGAACTATAGGGTTTAAGAAAAAATGTCGAAGATGTAAAAAGTCGCGTAAGGTTATACTGGATCGCGTGGAATTTTTTCAAAATTTTCCTCTGAGATTTTTTTTTACTATTTTCGCTCTAAGCGCCAAGCTGAGAAGTTTGGTGTGTGTGCTGAGAAGTTTGTTTTGAGGTCCTTCATAAAATCTGCCGAGAAAGAATAGTGTTCCCATTGTTTAAAATGAGGATGACCCTGAAATTGCCCAAGTGCCTGCATTTGGATGAACCTCGTAGCCACCACTCGATGACCTCTTGCGAACTATGCAATTGTTGTTAGAAAAGTTTTCTCCTAAGACTAATGGGTTAGAACATATTTCTACATATATATATACACACACACACACGCGTGTGTGTGTTTATATTGATTTATTTGTTAATTTATGAATTTATTTACGTATTAGTTTACTTATTTATACAAGTTGTTAAATATAGACAAGTTCTATAACTAAACTTATGCTATAGTAATGGTGAAACTGAATTTTCTAATAAAATTTATTATTGTCCATATACAGTGGCGTGCAAAAGTTTCGGGTCAACCTTTTTTTTTCTCAGTTATTCGATAAAATATTTAATGCCCGAACGTCTCCATCATTTCAAATATTTGAGGAAGCTATGATATACACAACAGCGTGGTATATTATTTCGTTCGTATAGTGTATGGTTTGTGTACAGCGTCGAACGCGTTCGGTCAGTGTGCAGCAAATATCGGGCCGCTGTCTCACCTTCTCCAGCCACACGGTTTGTTTACGTTTTCTTCCGCGCTTTCTTTCGCGTTAGTTCGAAACATAAAGAACCATGAAAAAAATCAGTTCTATTTCTGCCGCACTGGCGAAACACACAAAAATTGAGGTCCGCGAAGTTGTGTTAAAACTATTTGAAAAAGGAAAGAGTTCTCGTGATATTGCAAATACTCCATCTATTGGGAAAAGCACAGTGAACCGTATTATTGCGAAATATAAATCAACAAATTCGTTGTGTGATAAAAGTCGAAGCGGTAGACCACGAAAAAACTTCAAAACGCGTGGACAAAATCATTGAAAGAAAGTGCGTCATAGATCCGCGAAAAACTGCAGCAATAATTTCGCGAGAATTACGCAGTGAAAATGTTGCTGATGTCAGTCGGAGTGCGGTATCCCGACGTCTGAAGGCTGTGGGATTGATTGGGCGCGTCGGTGTAAAGAAACCGCTCATTAGCACAAAGAATAAGAAGGCTAGATTGAATTTTGCCAAAAAATATCAACATTCGACAGTATCGAATTGGCGGAAAGTTCTTTTTTCCGACGAATCCAAATTTCAATTGTTCGGAAGTGATGGTCGCAAGTACGTGAGACGTCCAGCAGGTACCAGATACGATGTACGATATCAAATTCCAACTGTAAAACACGGTGGCGGAAATGTTTAAGTTTGGGGAGCATTTTCTGATAACGGTATTGGTCCGCTAATAAAAATCCAAGGCTATATGAACGCTATAATGTATCGAAATATATTGCAAGACCATATGCTGCCATTTGCAAAGAAAAATATGCCGAATGGGTGGATATTTCAACACGACAATGATCCCAAACATGCTTCGCGTCTTGTGAAAAATTTCCTTCAAAGCCGAAAAGTGCGCCTTCTCCACTGGCCCTCGCAGTCACCGGATTTAAATCCGAATGAACATTTGTGGCAAGAGCTCAAGATTCGCGTTGGAACGAAGAATCACTCCAAGAGGGAAATATGGGACCATTTGCAATGTGAGTGGGAAAAGATGCCACAAGATCGCATCTCGCAATTAATTGCGTCTATACCCCGACGATGTGCTGCTGTAATCGCTGATAAGGGCATGGCAACGCAGTATTGACTCTAGAGAGAAAACTAAACCATGTTTTATTTTTATAATGTTTTGTTTTTTGTTTTCATACGCAATAGTAAATGGCCCAATACTTTTGCGCAGTCATTTAATAAAAACTGTTGGATAATTAATTGTTGAAGAGTGATATTACTGTTTATACCACATTTTTTTTAAATATCAAGCAACTGGACGCCAATCATAAGTGTCATCACTCGTTTGTATTTCTCGTACCACGGTATTTCTATGCAATATCCACGAAAAATAGGGTGGCCCGAAACTTTTGCACGCTACTGTATATAGTATATTATAGAGATTATATACAGGGTGTCCCAGAAGTGAATGGGTTCCCTGAAATAGGGGGTTGGGGGTGAAATTCTGAGGCGATATATATATCGCCTCAGAATTACACATAAGCATGTGTGGGTCTCAGATCAAGCCCTGAATTCTTATTCATTTTTCAAGGCGAGCCAATCAGGTGCGACCGCCTTTGAAAATGAATAATAATTCAGGGGTTCATCTGATACCCACACATGCTCATACCAATCGCCTCAGAATTTCACCCCCAACCCAACATTCAACTTCCATTTGAGGGAACGCATTCCGTTCTGGGACACCCCGTATATTATATATACATTTAAATATATATATGTACACTTATGTGTAGACGGATAAATGAAAGCACGATTCGTGTATACATGGTGCGTACAAAGGGAAGCATGCTTATGGATATATATATATATATATATATATATATATATATATATATATATATATATATATATATATATATATATATATATATGAAGGCAGAACAAACAGAGAGAGATTGCACCGGCTCAATCATGAGAGCGACCATTAGCGCTCGTCGCCGCTCTCCTGTCAATGAATTCATTGCTGCCTATTACGACCTCAAATTCTCGTCTGTTGTACGATAATCTAGCGATAATGAGGGCTCGTTACGAGAGTACAGAGAGGAAGGGAGAGAGAGAGTGAGAAAGAGGAAAGAGGTTCGCAGTGCATAGACTGAGGTCGTTTTGCTCTCAACCTCTTCTCATTCCTCAACATCCAGTTACACACACACACACACACACACACACACACACACACACACACACACACACACACACACACACACACACATTTTTTCTTCCGCTTTTTTTTATCGAGTTCGACTCTTCAAGTGTGCTTTTATTTAGCCGTTCGTCGATACCTCTCGAAGCGTTGTTCGACACGAACACAAATCGTTCGAATGGTATTGGGGAATCCCCCAATGGGGTACGTGTAAACTTCGAAATACAACGACTCCCTCTTGGACCTCGTCGTGACTTATCACGGGATTCGAGATTTTTCCCCTCACAGATAGAGGGTGGCCGAAAAAGTAACATTCAAGAATAAAACCTAAATGCCTCGTATACCTATCCGAATCACCCCCGTCTATGTTCTGCGATCTTTTCTACCTTTGGAGAAAAAAAGACTTTTAGTTTTCCTCCTATGTGTATGTACTTTTCGCGCGATTTTTTTTACTCGCGTTATCGTCACGAGGTGCATTGTTGAGC
This sequence comes from Ophion ellenae, assembly GCA_963210295.1. NCBI lineage: Eukaryota > Metazoa > Arthropoda > Insecta > Hymenoptera > Ichneumonidae > Ophion > Ophion ellenae. The sequence continues at coordinate 52,189,251 of OY723389.1, forward strand.
AGAAAATAAATGAACAACTTAACACTAAAGCTGATGCCTTCGAATTTGATAAAAAATATTAACAATAGGTTTGAGAGAATCTGTCATTAAAGTTCAAATGATAAAAAAAAATACTTGTGCTGGTCTAAATGACTTGCAATTGGTTTTAGAAACTTTTAAAAAGAGTAAAGGGCATACAGAAAAGAGAAAAAGCAACCTACGCTACAGGAAAACTCGAGAAAAAAAGATTTAAATGCCTTTTTGTCAAAAAGTAAAAAAGATAGGTAGGTATTGATACGAGACATCTAGATTTTCGTTTTGAACGACACTTTTCGGGCCACCCTGTATATATATATATATACATATATATATATATATATATATATATATATATATATATATATATATATATATATATATATATATATATATATATATATATATATATATATGTTTTCTAGTATACCTGTCTCCCTCGATGCATCAGCCATCGGATAATCTTATCGGGAAACGATCCAAGCGCCGTTCAAAATTCTCTCGAATTCCAACAAGGATTCGTCGTTAAGTCGTTTACAGCGCATGTTCGCCACTTCCTGCCACGACGATCTCACTCGCCCGTCCCGTCTCATAGCGACGCCCCGAACGCGAATTTTCCTCCGGGCAGCCTCTCAATTTTTGGCCAGATAAAGTCCAAGTCTAATAATAATCATTTTGAAAACAGTTCTCGAGTTGCTCGCAAGGAGGAACTTTCGTTCTCCACGTGTAGGGATAAAATGACAAGCTCAAAAGCCCTTCCCCACTCGGATAAGAGAGAGGGGCGGGGCGGGGTTGAAAAATAAAAATATTTTCTTTTTCTTTAAGGCCTTAGGCCACTGTAGAGGCCGAACAAGTAAGCTTTTCGGGGATTTTTTTTTCAGAAAAACTGCAAATAAAATCGAGATTACAAAAAAGGGTGTTTATCATACATATCAGTGACTGTATACGAAAAATTTTTTGAAACGATTAATTTCAAAATGGCGGCTGTGCAGCGTTTATATCAAAACTGCATTTTTTAAGGTGGCCGGAAACAAAAATCCGACGATTTTCAACCGATTCACTTGAAATGTTGAACATATCTTGCAAAATACATTGTCTATTTTTAGACAAATTTTTGGAAAGTGAAAAATTTGCCTAAAATATCGTCAGATAATTGTTAATAACAAATGAAGTATGCAATATAAAAAAAAAATCCTACGTACTTCCATGGACAATGTATTTTTCAAGATATATTCAACATTTCAAGTGAATCGGTTGAAAATTGTCTGAGTTATGTTTCCGGCCAAATTAAAAAATGAAGTTTTGAGATGAACGCTGCACAGCCGCCATTTTGAAATTAATCGCTTTAAAAAAATTATTGTATACAGTCACTGATATGTATGATAAACACCCTTTTTTTGTAATCTCGATTTATTTTGTAGTTTTTCTGAAAAAAAAAATCCCCAAAAAGCCTTTTTTCGGCCTCTAAAGTGGCCTAACCGCTTAAGGCCATGTGTCACATCGACCGAGCGGCTACGAGTGCGAAAGAGACAGCTGACTTACAGATCCCCAGTGTTCTCCCAGGCGGGTGATTTTTTTTTTGAAAAAAGAAAGGAAACACCTTCTACTCTGTTGAACGACGAACAACGTCTTTCTCTTCGTTTGCCCGAAATGTGGTCCCACTGAGAGAGAACTTCGCCGTAGGATTATTACCAACTGGACGTGTGAGCCGTGTTCTTAAAGCCGCTTCCAGGCAGCCCTCACGAGCAAATGCTCCGTGTACTGGATGTGGCGAGATTGAAAATGAGGAAATTTGAAAAATAAAATAAGAAAAAAAAAGGAGTGCAATGAGGTGGTCGTTCGGAATTCCGTGCACGGAAAAAAAAATCCTGTAAATTTCGATGGAAATCCCATCAAAATGTGTCTCACATCAATAGTGCCTCTCGGTACGAAAACTTCGATATTTGCTACGTAAAAGTCTAAAAAGTGCACGCCACGTTCCACACAAAGAACCGTAGGACTGTATTGAGTTGATGCTAAGCGATCGATAAATTTTCGCAGTGTGAAACTGTGAACAGTAGATGAACCGACTCACGACTTTTTACAATGTGGACCTGTGAACAGTAGATGAACCGCCTCACGAATTTTTACAATGTAAAACTGTAAACAGTCGATGGACCGACTCACGAATTTTTATAATGTGAAACTGTTAAAAGTAAACGAGCGGACCCACGAATTTTTACATTTAAAAATGTTGTAAAATGAACGACTTCATTGACAAATTTTTACACTGTGAAATAGCAAATAATGCAGATAGTGACCCAGGTAGGGAATCAAAAGGCTGACGATGGAAACAAACTTGTGCGAGCCTTGTTTCACCGAGCCTGAGTGAGACATACCTGGGCCAGGTTTGATTACATCGTTTGGAGGAGCCTGGAACCAAGACTGGCTGCTTAGCCTAAACTCAGGGTTATTTCAAGCTTTATTCAGCCAGTGAATTTTAAGGCTAAAAAATCAAGGCTGGATGCAGGCTTGTTTCAGGTTGTGATAAAATAAAATAAATTTTAAATAATATTTTTTCTGTACTTTTATGAAAAAAGAAATTAGCAACAAATTTGTCGGGTGCGAAGGCACGAAAAACGAAAGCGAAGGAGGCAGCTCAGAACATTTAAAACATATTCTCATATCGATATTTATGAGGTACACAAAAAAGTTTTTTTCTCGTCACATACACATTTCGTATATACTCACTCTCTGGGGTTTGCGTACACTCTGTGTATTACGTGTCCCATAAACAATAAATAAAATAAAGTATTGTGTTTAAAATATTTTATATATATTTTATAACAAATAATATAATGAATAATAAATATATATAATAAATAAAATGAATTCTTTACAAATTTATTAAATTTATCCCAATGTAGAATATAGAAAACTAAAAAACAGGCCTCATATAGCCTCGAGAAGAGTTTGGGATAAGCCTGGTCATAAATGCTCGTGAAGGCTTCATTAAGGCTCGTTTTGAACCTTGTTGTTTCGTCGTTTGAGGCTTAGTACATGCTTTTCTACCAGCCTTTGGTCAAGCCTGTGTGGCACAGCCTGAAACCGCGTTATCATTCAGGGCTTCAGCTAGGCCTGAAATCAGGCTGATGCTCAGCCTGAATTAAAAAATGTGAGCCTTGTTTCAGAGCTTGGCGAGCCCTTTTTTCATCGTCAATTCCTACCTGGGGAATAGCTTTATGTAAATCAAGCATCGTTATACGTGAAAGCGAGATAGAAAAGTACAAATACAATACTCACTTCGTTTTTTCGTCCTCTTTTCAGCAGCAACAAATATTTCACGCCACTTTTTCTTCACTAACAGCTTGTCCTTGTTCACTGTGTGTGTGTGTGTCGGTTTTCACATTGATTATAAATAATTGTCGTTTCTCGAAGACACTGCGCAAAACTTTGCGCAACGAGATCGAAAAGAGCACTGAGTAGATGTCGAGACTGAGGGCGACCACGCGATAGAATTTTTCTTTGTTGATTTGGGCGTACAGGTTTGAGCGCCTTAGCCCCCGAGTTGACGCGGTGTCACGCGTTTACAGTGCGAATTGTAAAAATTCGAGGTACACGCGGTGTACCGCGCAATGTCGGCTGTAACTTCTACTGAGCGCTTTGATATTTTTTTCATGTATCACACTGATAAATTTAAATATCCGTATTAGTATTTAACGACCCGTTATCAAAATATGCTTTGCCCGATTTGTTAAAAAATGACAATTGACTCTGTAGAAAATTGAATCTGTACGTATTGAATATTACCGAGTTACGATACAATTTGCAAGGTGTACACTGCAGTTTTTAATTTAAGCTCACACCACATTTTTCAGAAGACAATGCCAAATTTCAATAGAATTTAATCTCATTTTCAACGTTTGCTTGTCGAAGAATTTTTATGGTTCAAATCATGGATTACCAGTCTAATCTCACTGTTTTTTTAAGGTACTCCGTATATTTTACGCATTTAGTACCGCGATATCTTATATTTAGTTTGTAAATTCGACAGTTTACTTTATCGCGCTGATCATTATGATTTTTTCACAGCTCGAATCTGCATTTCCATCGGTTCGAATAGTAAAAAAAGCCCGTCTGATACATTTTCCTCGGTAATTTATAAACACCAGCTATTAATTTTGACGAATCATTTTTTTCCGTGATGGGAACGGCTTCGTACACTTGGACCACGTAGGTATATCACGTAGGACCACGGTATATCCGCGTCTTCATCTCTGCCGTGGAGCATCCCCAATTGGTGATCTGTCACACGATTTTCGACCGCCCTCTCCCATCCTCCATAGCGTTTACCCGTCCGTCTGTCGGATTGCGTTCAACCTGCATGGCCGAGTGGAGGCGTCGTGTACAGTTGTACGGCGGAAAGTGGATTATGTACGGAGACAGAGAGAAAGAGAGGGAGAGAGAGAAACAAGACTGTGAATGAAACTGCGTTCGGCACGAGAGTTCAATTACCGAGGACGTTTTTGCATAATCAGCGACATGGTGAGGGTGCAAACGAACAAAAGGAGAAAGAGAGGAAGACGGGGGATGCAAGAAAAGAAGAGAACAAAGTATAGACACAAGTTTTCGAAAGAGATGAAGATCGTATATATATATATATATATATATATATATATATATATATATATATATATATATATATATATATATATATATATATGTATGTATGTATGTATGTATGTATGTATGTATGTATGTATGTATGTATGTATGTATGTATGTATATATACATGTATATGTATATATATATATATATATATATATATATATATATATATATATATATATATATATATACAGGGTGTCCCTCTTATCTCTGTCACCCGAAATAACTCGGTAGTTATCGACGTCACAAAATAATGTTCCAGACAAAAGTTGTACGGTGCGAAAGGGGCCATCAAATGTGACCAGATTTTTTCATTTCGTTGGATGCGCTGACGCACAGTGAAGGTCACCTCCACTTTTCAAAATGGAATGATACATTTTTTCTCAACCATCTTGTGGAGCACCTCAAACCGTATAAAAAAAACCATTAGGAGTCAACGTAACAATTATACAAATCTAAGTATCTCGGATCACTACCAAATGTTTGGTAGTGATCCGAGATATTTAGATTTGTATTTCATTTTAATAGGTGACCTTGAATGACCTTGAACGACTTTGACCAAACGAAATGTACCATTCCATTAAAAAAAAAGTGGAGGTGAACTTCACTGTGCGTCGGCGCCTACACCGAAATGAAAAAAAAAATTGGTCGCATTTGATGGCCCTCTTCACACCGTACAACTTTTGTCTGGAACATTTTCTTGTGACATTGATAATTACCGATAATTATATATATATATATATATATATATATATATATATATATATATATATATATATATATATATATATATATATATATATATACATATACATATACATATACATACATATATATATATATATATATATATATATATATATATATATATATATATATATATATATAGTAGCTCATACCAAATACGAAAACCGCAGCTTTACCAATTGCCCCTCTGCTTGTCAGATTCTCGCGTCATCGTTCTACTCTCCCGCAGGATTAGTTTAGACAGTTCGACCCAGTTGTTCTACATGCATCCTCCTTCTCGCTCTCTCATTCTCTCTACTCTGTTCCTTTTTTCTTTCCTTCCCAGTCTCTCTCTTTCTCTCTCTCTCTCTCTCTCTCCCTCTCTCTCTCTCTCTCTCTCTCTCTCTCTCTCTCTCTCTCTCTCTCTCTTTCTCTGTCTCTCTTTTCGTATTCGAATATCTATGACCATCTCCCAAAGTGTGAAAGAGAATTAGTGGCACTGTCCCGCATAACTCTGTTCTACATAGTAAATTATTCTGTCGAGTATCCGAAACGATTTTAGGAGCGCCACCATCGCATCACGACGACACTGTCCCGGGCTTCCGTTTATGACATCACAAATTCCGTCCGACTCCCTGAACGAGACAACTACATCGTATGGCAAGTACGAATCGAACTGTATCCCTCTGCTGTGGGTTGTTGCACCCTCTGCTCAAACGTCACAATCGTTGGGTACGAGCATGTGCAGAGGAACGACGATCGGGGGGTGTCAGAAACGGGGATGAATTAGACAAAAGTTTTAGTCCCGCTGTATATTAATATTTGATAATAAATAACGCAATAATAATAACGTTAAAAAGTGTGTTATTGATATAATACTTCATATTATTAATATTATTTTATATTACATAATTATTAATACAATACTTTCTATTATTAATATTTATATAATGGTATTATTAATGTACAGTGGATTATTAATACGATACAATTTATATTGCTGCTATTCGAAATTTAAAGAGGATATAGAACATTATTAGTAACAATAATAATAATATTGAACATCAACAACAATAATGATCAAATAGTATTGAGAGAAGAAATAAAAAATGTTGTCAAAGTCCTTAGTAGAAAAAGAAAACGTTGACGATCTGCTTTAAAGCTGCTTAATTTTTGTAATATTTCCATCTAGGTCTTTCGGAATAATTTTTTTTATATTATCTACGTCAACATGCGTGAAAAAAATTGATTAAACTATTCTTCTGTAAAGCTCTTCGAAAGCACGAAATAAAAATGGTGCTCGTTAAAGTTCTTTGTAGAAAAACATCGATCAAAATTGTCTTCAAAGTCCTCAAAAAAAATAGATATCTATTTTTAAAGTCGTCAGGACAAAAAGGAAAATAAAAACAATCCACTTTGAAGACATTTACAACAAAATAAATAAAGTAGTCTTTTCCGAAGTTAAAAAATGGAAAATCGAAATTATCTGATTTAAATTCCTATGAAAAAGGCGCGTAATTTTTCTTCAAAGTTCTCGAACAAGTAAAAAAGAAAATCAAATATTCTTCCTCAAAAAGTGAGAAAAAAATTGTCAACAATGATTTTCTCCATAGTTGTATACGAAAAAAACGAAAATAAAAATGATCTTCAAAGTTCGTAAAAAGTAAAAAAAAAATCGAATTTAATTGAGAAAAATAAGAGGATGATTTCTCGACTATTCGAGTGTCCATAATAACAATTTCTTGCAACCGCAGGTTATTTTTTATTTCAATTCGAAAACATTGCGTCCAATCTAAGAAAATCGTTGTGATCGCGACGCCCGGATAGTTTGCCTTCAACGCCAAAAGGTGTAATTCAATCGGAAGTGCCAAGCTGTATGCGAAAATTTTACAATGTAGATTTGGCTTCCTTATCGGAATTTCCATTCGATAAGAAACTCGTTGATTGCAAGAGTCGATCTTTTTATTCCAATTTTAGAAAGGCGGAAAGAGCATCGTTTTCTCTCTCTCTCTCTCTCTCGCTCTCTCTCTCTCTCTTTCTTTCTCTCTCATTCTCTCTCGATAGGAGATATCCGCGATCGCATAAGCGAGAATAAGTTTGCTCAAGTTGAAAAAATAATCCAAGCGGATTCCGTTCCCCGGATTATACGGTGGGATCGATAATAATGAATACGAAATGTCTCTTAAAAACTGGCTGAGCCCGTACTTGGAGTTGGGGAACGTATGGAATAACGGTATGGTTATGGCAATAATCGGGTGATCTGAAATTTTATTAACTTCGTTTAGAAACTCTTGGCTGAATCCTTGCACCGAGCTTCTCTCTCTCTCTCTCTCTCTCTCTCTCTCTCTCTCTCTCTCTCTCTCTCTCTCTCTCTCTCTCTCTCTCTCTCTTTCTCTCTGTTGGCGATAATTGCATTTCCTATTTCATATCATTACACAGCTTTCATCAACATGCGTGAATTTTCGTCAGTATTATTTAAATATTATTTAGTCAACATAATTATTTTATATTATTTTATTATCTTTCTCTCTTTAATATTTATTATTATTTCATATTTACTTTAATGAATTTCATACAGATAGTCAATATTATTATTACTTTCTTCTCATCTTCATTTGTTAAGTTCATCAAGTTGATCTGAGGTTGATTATTTTCTTTGTGTTCGTATCAAGTTTTACTCTCCATTACAATGTGCTGTTTTATTTCGTTTTTATGTTTTATCTTCTCTCCCATCGCATCGTACACTTTTTATTTTACTTTTATAACGTATTTTCGTCTCTCTTTTTTCTCCCTTCATTTGTACCTGTGTATTTGCAAAACGATTGAGCCCTTCGCTTCACCAACTTGGAAAATCGTACACTACGAAAACTGAACGAAATAAAAACCTCCATAAAAAAGCGTAAAAAAAACCTTACTTTATTACACCAACAAAGGAAAAAAATCGAAACGTTTATGATACAAAAGGTACCATTTTTGGGAACCAACATGGCCAATTTCGTCCTGTAAACAACGATAAATCTCACTTGAATT
>OY723389.1:52202669-52210169 GCA_963210295.1 Ophion ellenae
GAATGAGGATCTCGACCAACGGTGCTTTAATCGGAATCGGAAATTACATGCTCTTCTCCGTCCCTCCTTCTCGTGCTCTCCAGCATTTGGAATCGAAACCCACGCCCGTATACGCGGCCGGTAGGGTGCGGACCTCATCTGCGTACGGAATATTACTGTACGTGGCGGGACGCGTTTTCCCCTATCGCAAAGAGACCAGACACCGAAATCAACGGCTACGGCGAGGCAAGGCGGGGGGATGAGGAAGAGGAGAAACGAGTGAGCGAGAGAGAGTGAGAGAGCGAGCGAGGGGGTGACGAGAATAAAAGACAGGAGAAAAGGAAAAGGAAGGGAATATGCTGAGAAAGAGCTAGTCGGGAAAAATGAAAGAAGAGAGGGACAGAGTGAGAAAGAGACAGCAAAAGGGGTGGATGGATTGATTGATTAAATGTTTTATGCCCCAGTGAAAGTTTCCCGAAAATAAAATGTAGAAAATGACAAATTTCAAACCACCTTGATCTGGAGGAAAATGAGATTAACAACATAGTTGAAAAAAAAACTAAATAAAACAAATTATAATAATAAAAAATACGTGTTAAATCAGCGAGAAAATTTCGTTCCACCTTCGCACCGTTACCTCGGTACTTTATTTTATTTTCTTCTTGATTGTTCTATTCACCGTATCATAGATGCACATAGAATGGAAATTAAAATTAGAAATAAGAAAAATATTTCTTGTTTCTAATTTTAAGTGCAGAAAGTGCAGAATTTCTAAGTGCAGAAAGAATGAAAAATGAAAAACAGTAATGAGAAAAGTATGGGAGATGCAAAAGTAAGAAAAATTGAAAGTTAATGTAGGAAAAATACATAAGAGATGCAAAATGCCTAAAAATAGAAAACAAATGCAAGAAAAATATAAAAAATAGATTTAGATTTAGAATAGAAGAATAACAATCAAAAGTAAATATTGGCAAAGACGTAAAAGAACGGTGAAAATAATCGAAATAACGAATAACTCACACTGTGGAGCATAGGAAGGCGTAAAGAATACAAAGGAATATAAATGAGACGGGACAGAAAACCAAACATCAAAAAAAGTTTAATCAAAAATAGAAAATGCAAAGCAGCTTGAATCAAAAGTCGTCACAGATTTTTCAAATACAAATGACGAAAGGAACAAAAAACAAAGCAAGTTTCAATGAACTTAGAAAGTATTCCCAGAGAGAGAGAGAGAGAGAGAGAGAGTGAGAGAGAGAGAGAGAGAGAGAGAGAGAGAGAGAGAGAAAACTTGAGACACGATGATGATAGGAATAAACCGAAGCCCGAGGAAAAGACAATTTTCCCTAGAACAAACGATCCCGGGACCTCCTTTCTTTTCCGTCCTCTCTCTCTCTCTCTCTCATTTCATTCCATTTCCCTGACCTCGTCTGATTTCATTACCGGAGAAGCTACTGATTGCGAAATAAATGTAATTATCGGGTAATATTAAGGAAGCTGCGGATGAAAATAGAATCACTTTGTGCGCCTCGGTGAGACGAGTAAGGAGGTAAAAGAGACAAAGGAGAGAGAGAGAGAGAGAGAGAGAGAGAGAGAGAGAGAGAGAGAGGCAATGATAGGACAGAAAGAGACAGAGACAGAACGAGGGAAAAATAGAAAAAGAATCGTGCTCGTTAGCAAGTGCCACATGAATTTTTCTCCAGCCCTATTTTTCTTATTTCAATTATGCGAATGCGTATCTCCGAAACGTTATATCGAAAAAATGTGAACGTTCACTTGGAAAATTGACAGCTTCGATCAGCGTCGCGGAGAAGTGTCAAAAAAATGTGATTCGCCAAAAACCACACAATTATAACATTTTCTATCGTATGCCCGCAAGATTTTTCAATGCGCTTATTGATATTTTTGATTCGATACGTTTTGTCAATAACAAATGATCAAAGTTGTTTTTTTTTTCGTCGAAAATCGAACTTTTCTTCCACAGCTTGCCCTTTACGTAATTTTCAGATTTTCAAAAAAGTATCCGGTGATAGGAAACTTTCATTGTTATAGTAAAAGTATATTTATTATTTTTTTATCTCAGATGAGTCTAGGTAACAGAAACACCTACACCGATTGGCCATTCACCAGCCCTATGTTTAAATAATAATAACTTCGTTGATTATCAATACTTTTCAACATAGAAAAAACTCAAACTTGCCAAGACTAATTATCAATTGCCTGTGAAATTCCGACCTCGTCCTTCCGATGCTTTCATCGGAAAAAATATATTGCATATCCAGCTGTTTTTTGGAGCCCCAAGCTCTTATAGACTCGTTAAAGCTGACCTTCTCAGCCTTCAAAAGCCTCTTTAAAAAAGCTCGATAAAACTATTCTTGCACAAGTTATAGCTATTCAAAAATGCACCTATTCTGCTGAAAGTAGGAAAAGGGCATTTCTGAAATAACTCCATTGAAGAAATGCACTGCAACTGTTTCCTCTCTTGATATTTTGTCTCGAACTCATTAGTTTTCGAGATACGCCAATCAATTGTTCGGACGATTCGCCGAGGTTCGGCCAAAAAAATTTCAGACAAAAATTCCGAAAAAAATTCAGCGAATTTAAAATCGTATATAAAAAAATGTTTCTCCTCCTGATATTTTGTTATAAACGCCATACTTTTCGAGTTAAGCCATCCTACTCATCAGAGTTTCGAGCGAAAATAATCCAAAAAAAATTTCACAGAAAATTTTTGAAAAAGATCCGGGCGGTCCAGTATAAACTTACGCAACTTTTTACATCTTTGACATTTCCTCTCAAACCCTATAGTTCTTGAGTTACGTTGCATTTTCCAAAATTTGTCTTTTTTAGGCAAAAATGAAATAACTTTGCGAAAAAAGTAGTACAAAACTTAAAAAAAAACGAAAATGGAGCTCCTGCTACCCCGTTCAAGTTTATCATAGATAAACATGACAAAAAATGTTTTCATAATGCGCCCAATTCTCGATGGTTGAAAAAAAGGCAAAAAACAGTCACGTACAAATGTGCGTACCGGGACGAAAAAAAAAATTATAAAAAATATTGAAAAAAAGAAAAAGAAAGCTGAATTTGTTGCCTTCGAAACGCCGTTCGTTAAATTTGGTTATCTTTTTTTTCGACGAAGTTATGTAACTTTTAGTGCAGCAAGAAATATCGACTGGTGTATCCAAAGTTTTGAGCGGCAGTTTATATACACATAGATATAAAAGTATATACTGTTTACACGTGTCGGCGATGACTAATCGAATCTTTTAGAGATTCGACTGATTCCCTCTATACCGGGGCGCTCGTTCGGATTTCCCTCAATGGTTTCCAGATCGCCTTGAAGCATGTGTATCTACGTACACTAGATGCAAAGAGGGAACTGCACTCCCAGGACGCTCGAAATTCGCGAGGCTTCAGAAACGTGTAATATATATATATATATATATATATATATATATATATATATATATATATATATATATATATATATATATATATATATATATATATCGCCTCTATGTACGTCCTACGATCTTTTTTCGAGAAAAAAGCATTTTTAAATGTGTTTTTTAGAATTTTTGTGTAGCATAGGTTTTTTCTCTTTCCTGTATGTACTTTGCTCTTAGAAGTTTCAAAACCAAATGGGAGTCATTGATTTAGTATAAATATTTTTTTGTATCATCTGAACTCTAGTGACTCATCCTCTAAAACCTACTTTTTAAAACTTTTGATCGAAATATATATATATATATATATATATATATATATATATATATATATATATATATATATATATATATATATATATATATATATATATATGTATATGTATATTTACACACTTATACATTATATATATATATATATATATATATATATATATATATATATATATATATATATATATATATATATATATATATATATATATATATATATATATATATATATATATATATATATATATATATATATATATATGTATATGTATATTTACACACATATACATTATATATATATATATATATATATATATATATATATATATATATATATATATATATATATCTGTGTGTGTATATATCTGGTTTCCCATTTTAATCTAACACCTGATTTAACTCGAAAAATACTGCTCCGATCAAGTATTGAGTACAATAAAACTTTTAGCGTTCAAAGGGAGACGTTAAAAAAACCTTTTTTGGTCGAAAATAAAAAATTAAGACGTTTAGATGGCCGATATGATTTTTTACAATGAAATCATGAATTCTTTTCACCAAAAAAATTGCCAGGCCAAAACTGACAACTTCTGTAGGAATTTTTTTCCGATGACATTATAACATTGATAATATTTCAGGTTAAAATACCATTTTTTACTATTTTAGCGCTTTCCAGAATGTACCACGAGGTAAAATTTTCAACATGCCTAGTTTGAGTATGCGTGCGTATGTGGGTGTGATTTCGTTTGGGTTTGTTTGCGTTTGGTTGGATGTGTTCGATATCGAAAGTGACAAGCCGCGGAGACCATGTTTGGGTTTATTTGGGATATCGAAAAAATCCAAACAATCGCAAACAAACCCAAAAAACTCACACCCACACACACGCACACTTACACCAGGGATGTTAAAGTCTTTACTACCTCGTGGCACCTTCTGCATAGCGCTAAAACAGTAAAAATTCCTATTCTAACCTAAAAATTTCGTACGTTATCAAATACTTTCACTACAAAAATTGTTAGCTTTGGCCTCGACAAATTTTTTGGTGAAAAAAATGCATGATCCCATTTTTTAAAACCACGTCAACCATTGCGGCGCCGCTATTTTGAATTTTGGAGGGAATTTTTTTGTTATCGTCCTCATTCAGACCCTAAAAGATTTATCATACTCAATACTTGATCGGAGTAATATTTTTCTAGATAAATCAGGTGTAAGATTAAAATGGGACACCCGGTATATTGAAACAACATCTATACATATCGCAGTCTAGCATGGTGCTCGTTTCCTAACCTAACTAATAAACCCGCGCGGAGCAAGCAGAGATTATCGCAGTGGTGTATGAAAGAGCGCGCGGTTGATCGATTAGCAGCCTTTGAATATCCGTACTTCCGCTTTCTATCCCTCCAAGTCTCGGAATCCCAAGGCTCTCTTTCTATGTATGTATGTATGTATGTATGTGTGTATATATATATATATATATATATATATATATATATATATATATATATACTATACATACATACATACATACATACATACATACATACATACATACATACATATATATATATATATATATATATATATATATATATATATATATATATATATATATATATATATATATATATATATATATATATATATATATTGTCGCGATGCAATTAGGAACGTTTCACTCATCCTCGAAGTTTCTCGAATCAAACTCAACGTTGAATTCTGGCCTCGCTCATACAAATATTGTGAGCTCCCCCGAGCACAAACACAGCCGCCTACTACATACATACAGAGACGGAAAATAAAATTTACTTTCCGAGCTTGCCAAAGGGATAGCGATACCGATACTTTGTCGATACAGTATGATGAAAGCCGATTTGAGGGAATTTCGCGGGAAGCTCGAGTGAGTGCGTGCACGAGAGTGCGTCAAGAGTTTCCGTGGAAAATTGTTAAACCACATGCGAGATCGCGCAAAACACATAACATGGCTATATCTATACAAAGGTTCACGCAGCGGTTTGTAAAACGGTCGTTTTCATGCAAATTTCCATGGGCCAAAGTTTGACACAGCTTCGAGTAGAGCCCGATGAACTTTTTTGAATATTAATGTAAGTAAATATGAAAAGTAATAAATAAAAAATATATATATAAATATGTAATATATATGATTGATAAGATATTGAAATGAATATAAATATACAAAAATATATAATATAAGGGAATAAAGAAAACAAATTAATATAAATAAATAAAGTCGTACAAGTTTCATTCGAGCTTTTTTCAGACTCATTCTTAATGATTCTTTCCTTAATTTTCACTTTTTTAAAATTAATACTTTAGTTCGCAGAATGTTAATTGTTATTATCATAAAATAGATTTCGATTTATCATAATCGAGATTCGTTTGTGATTAATATTTTGAATCCATATAATTTAGATAAATATATCTATGTATATATCATTGGAAGTCGGGAAGAAAAAATACATAATACCCTCGCACGCACATAACAAGACTTTTTTCAGTGTATTTGATTTATGGAATTTCACTTTATTTTTATTCTATTGTTATTATTTTATTTTTTAATCGATTTATTTTTATTTTATTTTATTTTAACTCAAACCATTGTTCGAGTTAAAACAAATAATAGTTAATTTTTAGATAAGCCATCATTTTTTATTATGTAAAACATACAATGTCTTTAAGAGAATTTTTTTATAACGTGGCGTATTTTTTACACTTTTTATAAGTTTTTGAAAGGGTGTACATACCGTCGCACGCACGTAACTAGATTTAATCCTTCCTTGACACACTGGATCATTTTAACCCGGACGAATGTGAAATGAAGTGCTCACTTTCCCAAAATTGAAAGTTTTAAATAATTTTTTTTCAACAATTCAATTTTATACTTTCCGAAATTTAATTATGCAGACATATTAAGAACTGTTTAAAATGTATCCCGGATATTTTTCGACGAAAACCGACCGAAGGGTTGTTAAGGGCAGGTGAATGAAGTACTATCCGGGTCAAATTGACCCAGTGTGTCGAGGAAGGGTTAAGGCGGGGCACTACTGTGAAGGGTAAAAAACATCAATTTTTTTTGCATTTTCTCAAAGTCTACATATTCCAGAATATGTGGAAAAGTGTTCAAGTAAAAATATTCCAATTTGATCACATCACAGACCATTTGGTGAGAGCAGGTAGCGCATCGCTTACGTATACTAAGACTTGCAATCGCATTTTTCTCGAAACGAGTTTTCTCGACCTGGCCGGAATCATAACTCTAGCTATGAATGTCCAACTTTCATTTTTAAAAACCGAAATATTGGTAATTGCGATATCTACCGTTGTACGTAGCCGTTGTTTGAAATTTAATATTTTTCAAGCCCCCGAATATAAGTAAAAATTATGCCAAAATTA
This sequence comes from Ophion ellenae, assembly GCA_963210295.1. NCBI lineage: Eukaryota > Metazoa > Arthropoda > Insecta > Hymenoptera > Ichneumonidae > Ophion > Ophion ellenae. Next base: position 52,209,776 of record OY723389.1, read on the forward strand.
CCCTTTTTTAAGCGGTCTTCTCATTTTAGACGCTGAAAAAGGCTATTTTCATGAATTTTGTTGATAGGTTTATATTATAGATATTTACATAAAAGTTGTTACACTTGATAAATACACTTTCGAAATAGATTTTTTTAAATATATTTATTTAGGTCACTATTTAAAGACGAAAATGGTAGTTAAAAAAATGTCCTGAAAAAATTCTAGGTCTACGCTCTGTTGATGAAATCTCGGAGATGGATCATCCGAAACAAAAAAATCAAACGGTTTTAGATTGAGTATGTTAATGGCTATAGCGCATATTATACCATTTTTTAGATATGAAAAATAACAAAATGGCGGATATTTTTCGAAAAAAAAACGTGTTTTTCTTCACCGTTTTTGGCCCAAAAAT
>OY723389.1:52212669-52286855 GCA_963210295.1 Ophion ellenae
TATGTATCCTATTTTTATTTACTAATTCATTATTTATTAATTTTCTATCATAATTATTAAATATAATAAGCCACAATAATAGAATAACTACTTGTTATTCTATTATTGTGACCCTTGTTTTATTCATTGTGAATTTATTTTAAGGTTCATATTATATCCCGGCTCGTCTCTTGTACTCTGATTTCTATTATGTAAATTAATTTAAGTCGCCGCTTCAGTACCTTTGGTGAAATTTCCCCATGGCGTGCTGGAGCATAAATAAGTTTACGTTTAATTTCATTTAATTTCTCTCTCCTCTCTCCCCCTCCCTCCCTCTCTCTATATTCCTCATCGATATTTTGCAATAATTGCAATCGTACTCCTCCCAATTTCCAGGAACCAAAAAAGTCAGAATTTATTACCTCATAAAAGCAAAATCGTGATTCACCGAGCCGATATCAAGCGCCAATATCGTAAATATTTTCTTATCGAATTCTCCTGAAAAATATTTATCACGAATCTCAACGCAGCAGATGCAATATCCTGTGCGACCGTCTGCAGTACGATAGTGAGCGCATTGCACCCAACCCTCGTGCACAGCGACGCGTAAGAAGGGTCGAAAAAGCTGCTAACAAGTTCTGGACGAGGGTCGAAAAATTCGTGCTGCATTCTCGAACGACGACCGATTGCGCGCATTGCTTTTCATTTGCCGACGAATTTTCATTGAAAATTTATGTCACGGACGAAAGCTCGAGTGAAGAAAAAAAAAACGAAAAACAAAAAAAAATTAGTTGGTCGAATAGAAGAAAGAAAAAACAACGGTGCTTGCCGGGCTCGTGAAAAAACTTCGATTAATAACAAAATTATTTATTATCACTAATAATACAACTATTACATACAAATAATAATAGTTATTATTATTGAATAAATAATTATCTACCAACCGTAATAATATAAAACAATATACAAATTACCAAATTTTCAATGTGTTCGATTTTTTTCTCACAAAAATCATGTAGTAGAAATTTGAATTTCGTGGAGCTGTTAGTTCAGCTTTTATAAAACATGTCTCCATATGTACAAAATAAATACAAATCCGTATCCTTGAAAATTCTTCTGTGAAACGTTCGATCCTCTTTAAACAAGGAGATCGATAGTTCCATTATTAATTAACTTTATATATAATAGATAATACGTATATAACGTACATATATAAATACATACATTATACATAGACATAGTCTATATATGTTTTTAATGAATTATTCATGATCGATATGATCTGATAATAACAAGAGCCCAATAATTCCAAGGACTGCTCCAAAAGATTATCAAGTCATACCATCATAATAATTCAAATTATATTATTCAATTAATTCAAGGCACTTATTCTATTTCTATATATAAATGCATATACGCACATACGCAAAACGGAATAATATCTATTTATTTTTATATGTAGTCTAGATATACATTTGTTTCACCAATTATGCATCATAAATATTATCTGAAAATAATGAAATCCCACTAAATCCACGGGCCTCTCGACGAATTAATTAAAACATATCATCGTAATAATTCAAATTGTATTATCAAATCATTTCAAGGCTCAAATTACAGAATTAAGAATTAAATTAAAGAATTGAAGATAAAATAAATGTTAAATTCAATTCAATAAAATAATTGAATAAAACTTAAATCGGAGTGTCTCCCCGTCCGGATATCGGCTCAGATCATGCCGTATTTCCAGTAGACGTACGTATTATTGTGATTCATGTCAGCTAGTATCCGAACCAATAACATATATATAATCGTCCGGATAGAATATGTTAAATTGTTAAACAATCTATCTGGGCGAATAATTTACACGTATTCGTCCGATAACCAGATGGCCAGCCGCAGCGAACTTCAATTCAATTAGAAATTCAATTATTCAATTCAATTAAAGAAATTAATTATCTAATAATTCGAATTAAAAAAAATTAATAATAAAAGTAATTCTGAATTCGCTACCTATAGACATATCTTTACGTTCGCAAAAAAAAATCGCCGAAACACGCCGTGAGAACAATTAAAATATCCGAAAAAAAGGCCCAGAAAAAATATTTAAAAAAAGTAGTAAATCATGGAAACTTACCGGCAGGACAGTTGCACTCGGAAACGTCCCTTTTGTTTCTAAAAAAATCGCTGCTCTCCCTCTGACGGCTGGCAGCGGCGACGTATCGTTGTTGCTCGTCGGCGATATAATCGTCGAGATTGCGACGTATCACGGACACCTTGTGGCCGACGTCGGCCTCGACGATCTGACATCGGGACTCGAGGCTTGCGATCCTAGCCTCGAGTCGGAACTCGCGATAAGCGAGGATACACGAGATCGCGACGCTCGTTAGGCACATCAGGAGCATCGCGCAATTCGACATCGCCGCGATTGTCGTCGCGCCCTGGGACTTTTTCGTCCCGAGGCTCGTGCCCGGTGACCATTTTCCCGGGGACTCCATTTTTCAAAATCTTTTTTTTTTCACAATCCTCTCTCTCTCTCTCTCTCTCTCTCTCTCTCTCTCTCTCTCTCTCTCTCTCTCTGTCTGTGCGAATCTTTTTCCTCCTCCTCTCTGATTGCTTTATCGTTTTTCAATTACGCCAATATTTTCAAGGTCAAGGTCAAATTAGGGCCTTGATCCGCCCAAGGAAGACGGAACTTTTGGGCTTCACGCGGCGCCCCTCCCCCCTCCTCCTGCACTTGTCTGGAGCTGCGCCACCTCAGAGCTCGGGACGGTCGATCCTCCTGTCGATTTTAAATGCCGCGCGATCCTCTCCGCCACTACCGATCCCTACGATGAGCCACGCCGCGTCATCACCGTCCATCTGGAATCCATTTCTCTCTTTCTCTCTTTCTCTCTTTCTCTCTCTCTCTCTCTCTTGCTGTTCTCACTTCCTCGATGCGCTGGGATATTACTCCGGCGAACGAACCTCCCCTATTTTCGAGGATTCAGGGTGAACACATACTCGCACTGAATAAACAAATCCCCGCGACACAATTTACGATCTCACCCTCTGGCTCTCTCTCTCTCTCTCTCTCTCTCTCTCTCTCTCTCTCTCTCGGTCTCTCTCGGGAGATTAATTCCGGCCTCTCACTTCGTTTTTTTGAAACGTGGTCCTCGAAATTATTGGTCTCTCTATCTCTCTCTCTTTCACTCTCTCTTTCTCTCCCTCCCTCTCTCTCTCTCTCTCTCTCTCTCTCTCTCTCTCTCTCTCTCTCTCTCTCTCTCTCTCTCTCTCTCTCTCGATATTCTCTCTTGATATATGTATATATGTATATGTACTTCGATATATCTTCTTTATTGTTTTTTTTCCTCGATAGCCCCTCTCTCTCTCTCTCTCTCTCTCTCTCTCTCTCTCTCGGCAATTTTCAACCCTCTCTTATTGTTTATTTTCCGAGGCAATATCTCTCTCTCTCTTTCTCTCACTTCAATTCGTCGCTGCGAATTGAAATCTCTCCGATGGGCCCCAATGGGGCGCCCCCCTCAATAAAAGGATAAAAGTACGACCGCGCGAAATTTGGATCTATCGGACTCTGTGTTTACACCGCACCCTCCGGCTGAAGCAACGCCGGCTAAAACTGCACGAGCTTTTTCGCCGCGTCCATAGCTCGGGAAACTCTACCTCGTAGCACGACGCTCATGTGTGCGTGCGGCTCGCAAAACGTATGCGGCTACCGGTAGCACGAAAACGAAGCCAATTTTCTATTAATTTTTTTTATTAAAAAATTCTGTACTAATCTTTTATTCAAATTGTTTTATTATTTTATTATTATTTTGAGTTTATAGTTTTTGTGTTTTATTGAAGAATTTTTTTTACACCGTCATTCAATTATTTTTCTATGAAGATTTGATTTTGTGTAGTTTTTTTTTTAATTATGTTTTACCCCTTTTCGTTTTTTTTTATATCCCTCGAATTCGCCGCGGTCGAATTACCGGCAGGAACAGTCGCTGGACGCACGCACTGCACGGAGTAAATTCACTGTGTGAATTTCGCTCACACAGTTCACTCGAACTTTTGAATTTTTACTTCCTTGCTTTTGTAATAATTTATTTTGTATGATTTTTTTTCATTCGAAATCGTAGCTGATGTCACTTTTTTTTTCTCACACACCGTGTTGGCGCCCAGTTCGAGACTTTTGATCCTGCAACGTCTTTTCGCTTTCTCTTGCCGGCGAACACGTATTACCTATTTTTATATATTTATATATATATATATATATATATATATATATATATATGTATTTCGTCGTGGTTGACAGGATTGCAGAGACGAAGAACGAAACGTCGAGAAACTATAAAAATTGTATTCCACTTGACGAGATGCGCGCGTTGTGACGGTCGCAGCCAGACTGAATAGAGAACACCGAGCGGCGCTCGGTTCCCCTCCGCTTCGGCTCACTTCGCGGCCCCTCGGAACGGCTCGGACCGTCGCGCGTTTCACCGCGCGCGCTCTCGCTTGGAACGCTCACCCGTGTACCCGCCGATCCACGAACCCATTTTCCGACGCTACCCCAACACGGCTGCTCTCTCGACACCCACATGCCGTGGGTTCTTGTCGCGATCGTTGTCTCTTTTTCGCTTCCACACACGTTTTCTGTCGATACGCCCTTCTGTCGCCATCTATGTGCATGATTTCGATCTTAATTCCACTGATGAACGGGCCCAAAAAAGGGCCGATTTCCAATGTTTTTTCGCCGCGGCTAGCCGCCCGGTTAGCGAACGAATAAGCGTATGTTATTCGTCCGGATAGCGGCTCAGTTCACGCAGTTCACGCTGTACTACGTGCGCAACTAAGTTCCCGGGTTTCTCGGTCCTCTAGTTTCTCGGGTCGAAAAAATCGATTTTTTTTTCTTCATAAATCACATCTACAACATGTGTAGAAAATGTGTGCCAAAGGATTTTTCGATATTCGAAGTGGTTCACAAGTTACGGCCCTGGAACGGAGCAGGTATACGGAGCAGGTATACTTTCAAACGCGTTTTTCGCGAAACACCATTTTTCGAAACGGTGACCACGATATTTCAGAAACTACTGCACCGATCTTGTTCAAATTTACACAGCATATTTAATATGTTATAAGCCAGCGATTGAACTAGGATTATCATGATTGATTCGATAGTTTTTTTTGTACGAGCGAAAAACTTAAGAAAAAATGGGTAAAAAATAGAATGTAATTTTCAAAAGTGTATAAAAAAGTAAATTTTTGTAATTTAGAATTCACTCTAGTTCAATCGCTAGTCTTAAATATGAAGATTAAAATGCCGTTTGGTTTTTTGATTTCAGATAAGCAGAACAGCCGCAATCTTGGTCACCGTCAAGCACCTCTTTTACTTGATGTCTTCCTGTCGGCCACTATAACTTTTATTCTATTATATATTTTGACTTCAAAAAATTTGTAAAGCTTATTTATATGTTAATAAAGATTATGCAAAAACAATGAGATTGATTATTTTGATGCTTTGCCCGTAAAAAATTATTGAAAAAGCCGTAAAAAACAGCCGAGAAACTAGAGGACCGCCTTAATACAATTAAAAAAATATGATCCTAATCGTAATCAAACCGTAAACTTTCTAAATCGAAGCGAGCGTGATAAGCATATACTTACGATTCTGAAGCTGTCACATCGCATGTGAACTTTGACGGAGTGGTTCCGTACTCCCCTCATACTCGCGTTGTCGTAGGTTTAAAGCCGCTTGTCTCAATTTTTTTCTTCCATCCCTCATTCTCGTGTTTTTTTATGCAATTTAATAAAAATACAACTGCAAAAAATTCTCTGATATATTTTATTTTTTTTCACATGAAGGTAAGCAGAATGAATCCTTTATAAAAAAATTATGTTGCCCCTTCGTGTTTTTTTTAGTGCTGCAAGTATTTCGATTGCCAACGGTAGCATATGTCTTTTTAACCAACTTGTATTTCTGAAACGTATTAAACGTACCAAGGTAAGTAACCGTGAAAGAAATCTTTATTATATTTTTCATCTAATCACGTTGATGTGATGATTTTTGTTTGTTTTCAAGTATTCCATCATGGTAAAATAAATCAATAAATACACAAAAACCCGTTCTTTTTTCACATTATCACGTTTATTTTATTTTATTTGCCGGTATGCCAGCTATTAAGGGGTGAGATGCAGTCAGAATTTTCAAAAAATCGATTTTTTACATTTTCTTGAAGTATGCTTCGAAAATATTCCCTGAAAATTTCAAGTCAATCTGATGAATAGTTTCCGAGATATCCCACAATTAGTGAAGGGGCGTCGCACAGTGGTTCCAAACGCCGAAAAGCTGGCCAAAAATGGGGAAAATCGCGTTACTAAATATAGGACTTTTTTGTGTGCCATATGTTAGGTTGGTACCTGTACTTCAAGAACGCAGCATTACCAATGCCAAAAATACACACTTGTTGGCAGCGTGGCGTCGTGAAGTTAAGGGTAAATTTCGTGAATGTCACGTGTTTTCTGACTTGAACATTTAATTTAGACAAGTTAGTGTTAATTATTCATGGTGAAGTGAATTGTTTCGAAGAGAGGGATATCTGAGGTTAGTAAAATACGTTTTGTTTGAAATTTTAAGTGCTTGTACATTGTTTATATATTATTGTTTGTAAATCACAAAATTTCGTCATTTTTATGCCACTTTTAATTTCTCATTTTCTCGAAAGTCCCGCTAGATCCCGGGCTGAAATTAATTGCATATGGTAAGGGCATCATAGCACTAAATTATGACGCCAATAACTTTTGCCCGAATTTGCCCGAAATTGAGAAAATGCAATTTGAAAATTTACTTAAAAAAATGGCTAAAAATATGATTTTTACGTTATATGAAGCCCAATATCGTCGAAATTTTTTTTTAAAGTTATTTAATGTTGAGTATACATACTACCAATGATTTTGACATTATAAACAATGAATTTGTTATAAACAATAAATTATTTTTTTCAAAAAACTTAATTAAATTTTTTTTCCAAGTTGATTAAATGTCAAATTCTGATTCAGCGACGTCGAAAATCCCTTAATCAACAGGTTTTATCATTTACAATTATAATCGTTTTTTTGGTCCGCCATCTTGTTTTTGACTTTGTTTTGCATTTTTTATGAAACTGATGTCAAATTTCGATTTAGCGACCTCAAAAACTCCTTATAACATCATTTTTTATTGTTTAAAGTTGATATAAAATTTTTTTTGGTCCGCCATCTTGTTTTTGACTTTGTGATTCATTTTTTTCGAAAAACTAACATCAGATTCGGATTCAGCGACCCCCAAAACCTATATATACCCACCACCATCCGTTTTTTCGATGATTTCGATTTTTGGCCAGCTTTTCGGCGTTTGGAACCACTGTGCATCGGGTCCCCATGGCAGGTAGCGTGAAGATTCTTGGTGTTTGTATTGGCGCGCTGAAGCTAATGGGGAACTGGATTCTTACGAGCAAGATTATCGCCCTTTACCTCCAATTGTTATGGATGCCAGAAAACCAAATTACGAAGATCTGAGTAATGATAATTGACTCTCTAGGTGTATCGGTGGCTTCAATCAAAACAATAACGAAAGCTTCAATCAGCTAATTTGGCGAATAAGCCCAAAAACGGTGTGTAGCAGCAGTAATATTGTAGAAATTGCTGCATATGTTGCTGCTTTTGTATTCAATCAAGCTACACACACATTGATCATGAATACACTTGGCATTAATTGTGGACCCAATTCTCACCGGTACACAGAAAGAATCGATTCTCAACGTATAGACGTGGCTGACAAACGCGCAAACGATAATACCCGGGAAGGCAGAATGCTTTGAAGACAACAACAAATTGATATTTTGGAAGCTTCCACATCCGCAGAAGCCCTATTGTATGGGCCAGGAATTTCGGGCCAGGATTCGATGTAAGTAATTTTTTAATTAGTGTTTATACATAAATCATGTGTAAAATTTGAAAACTCTTTCAGAAATTTTCAAAAATTTGCTACTCAAAAACTATGAACTTTATCAAAATTTTATAAAGAATACTTAGATTTTGAAATTGCCCGAAATTTTTTCAAAAAATAATTCGTCCCGTAAAACTTTAATTTGTTGAAAAATTATTTTAACCATTGGCTATAAACAATTGAATGCTCGACTTTTCGGCAAAAAATTGTGACATTTGGATTCAGCGGATCAAAATACATAAAAAAAAGTTTAGCTTCATCCATCGAGCTCAACATTGTACGAACATGTAATACCGTATCCACATCGAAAAATTTTAAACACGTTTTTCTCGAAACGATGTTTTTCAAGTCGGTGACGACTATAATTCAAAAACCACTCGATGGATTTTGATGAAATTTGGTGTACTTATTGATAGCATTAAAAAGTAGTCCTTAATCGATGGATTTTCATTTTTGTTGAAAAATTCTATTTTTTTTAACAATAAACGAGCGATTTTTTGGTCGAAAATCGAAAGTTATTTGTCGGAAGCTGCCATTTTGTTAATTTTTTTTTTTAATTTCGATTGTGGACTAGATTTATTATTGAACTAATGATTTTTTTTTTGGTTTTTTTTTTATTTCAGACGATCCAATAAAATTTTATGATGGTCACCGCAAAGCACTACATGCCGAAGGGGGTCCGACAAAGATGGCGATTTTTTGTAAATAAGCAATATTTTTCTTTGAAATATAACATGAAAAGTCTGTGTAACCACTTTTGTAAAACAAACTTAATTACTATAAAAAATATTGAAAATGCTCGTTTTTTCGCCTCTGACTGCATCTCACCGCTTAAAACCCTGGTAAGTATGAATATATAAATCAACCTTTTGATATTCGTACCTTGCCTGCATTCAGTATTTTTTACATGATTTTTGAAAGTATTTCAGATGTTTACGGAGAGGTAAGTATTAATATACACAAACATTTAAGACTAGATTTATTATTAAACTAATGATTTTTTTTTTTAATTTTTTGATTTCAGATGATCCAATAAAATTTTATGATGGTTACCGAAAAGCACTACATGCCGACGAGGGTCCGACAAAGATGGCGATTTTTTGTAAATAAGCAATATTTTTCTTTGAAATATAACATGAAAAGTCTGTGCAACCACTTTTGTAAAACAAACTTAATTACTATAAAAAAATATTGAAAATGCTCGTTTTTTCGCCTCTGACTGCATCTCACCCCTTAAAACCCAGGTAAGTATGAATATATAAATCAACCTTTTGATATTCGTACCTTCCCTGCATCCAGTATTTTTATATGATTTTGGAAAGTATTTCAGTTGTTTACGGACAGGTAAGTATTAATATACACAAACATTTAAACATATACACATCATATTACGTTGATTTTTGTTTCTTTGCACGTATTCCAGTTAAATGAAGATAGGTATTCGTACAAATCAATCCTCGTATACATTTTTTATTTACTTGCCATATTGAGGTTATGTGTGTCCGTGTTTCGGAACCGCAGCGACAACTAGTGGCGGCGCTAGGACCGAAATTTTGTCTACGCTAAACGATGTACATGAACCCAGCATTACAGTTTCCAGACCTGCATGTAAAACCGTGGGTAATGTCTTCCCGGCCAGAGCATTGATATTTCCCAACATGACGACAAGGCGTGCAAAAACCACCTATGACCTCCTTTACTTTTTTGCCTTATGAAATAATTCGGCTATCCTTTATGCTCAAATCATCAGTTATCGTAATCCCGGTATTAATGATAAGCATTGTTGTCCGCGTCGATTATCATTGATGGTATAGATGCTTTCAATGATGAATGTAATTACAACTGATTTATTAGTTTCATTCCCATCAGTTATAAATATATTTGATGAGGTGGAAAGCAAAGTAGCTTTTCTTTAGTTCATAAAGACAGGCTCCACTTTTCAGAACATGTCAATGTTCCGGCCGGGTAGACATCACGTGAAAATCCACTTGCTCGCAATGTATCCGGGCCAGAAGATTGTAATTTTCAAACATAGAGAGTAAGCCGTAAAAAACGATTTTGCGATCTTGTCGGTTTGTTCCATGGGAGGGCCCGGTCAGGTAAATCATCGCGCGTCGAGGGGGGTGAGAGGCGGATTTTTTGATGAAATTGTTTAAAAAATTTTTTGTATGTAGTAAACAGATCAATAAAACTATATGCCAAGTTTCACAAGTTTTCCGTTGTATACTTTCTTCACAAAAAAAATCCCAAAAAGCGGTAAATTTTGCGAAAAAAAAGACAATCCCCCCTTAAGCAGTACTTTTTTAGCAGTAGAGCCCGACCACGGGCAAGTCTGGTCAAGGCCGGACACAAAGTAGGGAATACCCGGTCACATTTCTGCACGGGTATCGACAAACAATGACGTTATTATCGTTTAAATAAAGTGCCGCTGGAGCTGCATGGCCAATCGGCGGAGGTGCTTCCGGCAACTACGCTCATCTGAGATGGAAATTCAAAAAATGACTTTTAGTATAATAATGAAGCTTCCGTATCGTCGGATACTTTTTTGAAATTTTGAAAATTACGGAAATGGCAATCTGCCGAAAAAATATCCATTTACGACGGAAAATAACAATTTTAATAACTTTTTATTAACAAATGGATAAAAATATGGAAAAATCGTCCGGTCATACGATTAAAAATGTTATAAACTATGCACCGTCGGAATTAGGAGTGCAGGGGACGAATAGATTTTGAGATACGACTCATACAGTTTCGTAAAACATCGTGTTCGAAATAAACGCTGAAGAAAACATGGTACATCGCTGTTGGCAATTTGACCCGTCACAAAAATCGTCATAACTCAGTCAATTTTCGAAATTTATAGAAAATCTTTATTGCACATTGAAGTTGAGGTCCTAGAGTACGGAACGATGCAATAAAAAATCGTATTTTTTTTAATTTCAAGCTTATCAAATCAAATGATATTTCAGCTTGTCAATTTCAGGCTTATAAAATGCAAATCGTGAATTTTTCGTTTCGAGCTTGACAAACATAGATCAATATTTCTTTACGACACAATATTTTTAAGCTCTTGGCATCGCGTCTGCCAACAATAAAAAATTTAAGTAACGATTTTTTCGCAATCGATCAAGATTTCGGTGAGCTTCAAAAGAACCACTTCGATTCCCTTCAAGCCAACTTATTATAATACATACAAATACAGAGAACTATATATATATATATATATATATATATATATATATATATATATATATATATATGTACGCATATGTACGCATATATATGTATCTATATTCAGGCTTGATCAAAAGCATGTCAGCTAGAAAAAATTCCCTCAACCGTCTTTTTCGACGGAGAGGACGGATGACAGAATATTCATAAGTTTGCTCATGTTTTGTTTTTTCTGACACACTGTACTCTAATTTGTTTACTGAGGAATGATTTTGAGAAAATAATATTATAATGGAGCCAAAGATTCATATATATACGTGTGTGTGTATTTATATGCTTATGTGTACATATCTATACATATTTTTTTCTCTGTACTGTCAACGCGCAACTCGTCATCCGCCCAACAGTGCCAGGGCTCGATGGTCGTCCCACTGATCATCCTTCAAAACCCTGGCAATGACAGAAATCACAAAAAAAAAAGGTTGCGATGGACGCGCAAGCTTTAACGCAAATGAAACCCCGCGCATGATTGCAATGGAGACAAGTGGAGTATGAGGCGAAAGAAAACAGAGAGAGAGAGAGAGAGAGAGAGAGAGAGAGAGAGAGAGAGAGGAGAGAGAGAGAGAGAGAGAGAGAGAGAGAGAGAGAGAGAGAGAGCAAGAGAGAGAGATATATATATGGACAAAAGTGCCACCAGTCATGCCTGTATGAATACGTGAATGAGTCGGTTTTTTGCCGATGCCGCTTTTTATCGGAAACGCTTGCATGTCAAACCCTCAATGTAACCTGCAAAAAATAGTTTTCGACAATTCAAAAAAAAAAACGAAAAAAATGTGTCCAGCTCAAATATACCGGTGCAATCATATTTTTGTAATGATACTAAGAATAATTTATAATCACAATAATAACAAGACGAAGAATAATTTATAATTAATTCATAATTTAATCGTAGACTAATAATTTAGATAAATTTATAATTACAATTATAATTATAATTATAATAACAATAATGATTCCTCTTTTTGCACTCACATGTGCGCGGCATTTTGCACGTGAAAAAATAATCGCCCGAAGAAAAATACTAGAGCAGAAACAAAAGTAGAAAAACATAAAAAGTCCCCTATCCTCGAGAAATGTCCACTTTGTGCATTTTTTCGGCCGCAAGCAACAAATGTCCCTCGATCCGGCTTCGTAATAACATAAATTTATCGTCGCATTTTTCGTTTTGCAAAGACGCGGGGCGGAGAACGATTGCAACGGGGGTATCCGCGAGGGGGCAGAAGCGACGGAGCAACGTGTGGCACACGATAATGCAAAGACGTTATTGAGCAACGAGCGGTCCTAATAAGGCGATAAAATTCGGCGCGATATATTCGTAATGGGCCGGGATCGTATACGCCTCCTAAATTTTCTCGCCCCTCCGACCGTGCCAACCGCCCTCCTCGCGCTCCTTCCGCAATTCTTGTTCGAGCTCACCGTCGTAATGGGCACTGCTATTACTCTCGCGATTAAACCTTTTTTACGTTGCTTTTTCTTTAGGCTGTAATTAATGAAATTAACGGCAAAGTATACGGCCTTGAAACGATTGGAATTACCGTCGAGTTTACACGCACTACACTACACACACGCTTACACAATTACACAATATACAGGGTGTTTGGCGCAGGGGCTGACACATTTTTTCGGGGGATTGGGGGGGGGGGGGTCATTTGCTTATTTTTTCACCCTCAGACCCTTTGTCCTAAGTATCACGGTAATTGAGATATGATTTTTATTCTGTTAGTTTTTAATTACCCGAAATCTCGCCTTTAAATCGTCATAACTTTTTTGCTTGTGGTTCTAATGGCACGAAATAGCTTTTGTTGTATTCTGCAATGTATGTTTATTGTAAATAAATCATTATTTGATACATTTGTTTTCAAGAAGAATGTCAACTTCTAAATTCATTATAAAAAAAAACTACAAGCTACTTTGAACTTAGTTTTTTTTTTTTTTTAATTTACAATGTATTTAGGAGTTAAAATTGTTCATACATTTACTTATTTTTAAGGGGTCACTCACTACAGACGTTAAAAAATATTATTTTCATGCATTTTTTTGATAGGTTTGTATTATAGATATCGATATAAAAGTTGTCACATTTAATAAATACACTTTTGAAATGCATTGAATTTTTTTTTTATTCATTTAAGTAACTTTTTATAGATAAAAATGGTAGTTAAAAAAATGTCCTAAAAAATTGTAGGTCTGCGCTGCGGATGCAATCTCGGAGATGGATAATCGGAAACAAAAAAATCAAACGGTTTTTAATTCAGTGTGTTAATGGCTATAGCATATCATACGATTTTTGGTATTTGCAAAGTTAACAAAATAGCGGATATTTTTCGAAAAAAAAAACGTGTCTTTTTCACCGTTTTTGGCAAAAAAAAGGAAATATCAAAGTTTAAAAAAAACCTTGATACACGCTGCAACTAGAGTTGTAAAGAATATGCGGTTAACATTTCTTAAGGGGTTACCCCCACTTGCGATTTTGAAAAATCGATTTTTTTTAATTGCATTTTTTTGAAGTATAAGTATCTGAGAATATGTCCTGAAAATTTCAAGTCGATCCGAACAAAATTGACTGACATATGAGCGTTGAAAGAGAAGAACCCGCGTTGAAAGAGCGTTGAAAGAGAAACTTTAAACGCGTTTTTCTTAAAATGGCATTTCTGAAGTCGGTGACCAAGATTACTCGAACACTAATGAACCGATCTTCTTGAAATTTTGCAGGCTTATTTAATGCATAAAAATGTAGTCTTTAATCGTTCGATTTTTTTTTCGAAAAAAATGGCCGTTTTATAGCCAAAAAACGGCCGTTTTTTTTCGTTAAAATCGAACCATTAACTTTGACTGTCCGCCATTTTGTGAAAAATGAATATTTTTTAAAATCCTTCGATTAAAGACTAGTTTATACTTATACTTGACTAAATCCATCCGCATTTTTTTCTTCAGATGATCCACTTCGCCGCAATGTTGGTCACCGCAAACCGTGTATATAAAACCATTATCTCATTGACGGCTATTTGCCACTAAACAATGTAATATTTTTCAATACAAAAATAACTGAAAGTTCTTCAAGATGTGTTCTTTAAGATGGTATATTGATCGATTAAAATTTTTTTGTAGTTTTCTTCAAAAAAATTCATGAAAAAGGCCTTTTTTGCGCTACAAGTGGGGGTAACGCCTTAAGAATCGGTTCAGTAGTTTCGAAGATTTTATCAACAAGCCGTCGAAAAACGTTGTTTCAAGAAAAATGCGTTTAAAGTTTGTTTGGGTTACATAAATACATTTTTTTTTAAATTATGTACTTCCAAAGTGTATTTATTAAGTATAACAACTTTTATATCAATATCTATAATATAAACCTATCAAAAAATTCATGAAAATAGCCTTTTTAGCGTCCAAAGTGAGAAGACCGCTTAAGACTGCAAGCTCAAGAGTCATTTTCTTAAAAGAAATTGTATCAAATAATGATTTATTCATACTAAACATACATTACAGAATACAACAAAAAATGTTTCGTTTTAATACTTCGGGTAATTAAAAAAAAAAAACGAAAAAAAATCATATCTCAACTACCGTGACACTTAGGACACAGGGTCAGGGTAAAAACATTAGCAATGTGGTATAGTATAGCTTAAGGTAGGACACCACCGTGACGGGTAAAAAAAGAGGATATTTTTGCAATTTCTCAAAGCATACATATTCGAAAATATGTGAAAGAAATTTCAAGTAAAAATATCGAAAATTGACCAAGTTACAGGCAATTCAATGAGAGCAGGTAGCGCAACGACTTACGTATATTAAAACTTTCAATCCCTTTTTTCTCGAAACGACATTGTCCGACCTGGACGAAATCATAACTCCAGCTATAATTGTCCGAGTTCCAATGTAAAAAAAAAAACCACAATTTCCATAATTGCAGTAGCTATCGTTCTACGTAGCCGTTTTTTAAATTTTGTATTTCTCAAGCCCGCGAATATGAGTAAAAATTTCGCCAAAATCATACTTTTTTTTAACACCATTTGATGAACTTTTTTCCTCGCAAAACAGCCACTTCCGAGATCTACATTTGTAAGATTATAAAACTTTGCAATGTTTATTCTTCAGATCAATCATTGTCGAGTTATCGATCCGGCCGTTGAACCACATTTTTTATACAGAGGCATTGTTATACCTCAATTAACGGTGTGAATTTTTTATTTTTTCGAATAAGAATTTAGATTTAGATTTTTCGAATAAGAATTTAGAACGCGAAACAAATTCAGTGTACGCTTAATAACATACCTTTTTTCCCAATCCGAAATAAATAATCTAGTGACCGAAAAAAAATCGGAAAAAAACGACGTTTTTTTGGCCGGTCACAATGGTGTCCTTCCTTGAGACGGACGTTAGGTTAGATTAGCGAAGTCCGGGTATGGAGTGATAGGAAAGGCGAAAAGTTCCTTTTCCGAAAAATGAGACTAACCTTTTTTTTGCTATTTTCTTATTTATTACCCCAACAAACCCAAACACAAACAAACTCCTGTATTGAAACCCTCACGCCGGAGGGGGTTGGGTTTTTTTGTATTTCGGAAGGCTTCTTTCGTAAATCCACCCCCCCCCCCCATGGAAATTTATATACGCAAAAATATACTGCAAATTTATTTTATGAATAATTGTAATATATGTGAAATGTATGCCACATATTGAAAATATATGTTGCATATATGTGCCAAATTCAAATTTTCGTAACGTTTTTATATATGAGATGTATATGCGTGGTATTACTGTATATCAATATATCATATATCAATGATATATGTAGCATTTTCCCTGCATATATACCACATATATTGAGCATATATGTTGCATACACACTGCGTACATACCACATATATACTGCATAAATGGTACATATATGCCACATATATACAGATATGCGTGGCATATCTGTATATAGTGTTTATATGTAATAGAGTACTTTGACTGTAAGTTAAGTTTTTTTAAGTTTAAGTTTTAAGTTTTATTAAGTTTAACTGTAAGAGTGTTTATACACAGCATATATTTTTGTCAGGAATATGTATCAAAAATGTATGCGTCATATATGACGCATAAATGACACATATATGAGTCATATATGACGCGTACATTTTTGATATATTTTTCTGACAAAAAAATAGATTGAAAATATATCGAAAATATATGCGTCGTATATGCCACATATATGCATCATATATAGTGTTTATACGTAGCATATATGTTTTGGTCAGAAAAATATATCGAAAATATATGGGTCGTATATTTAGTGCATATATACTGAATATATACGTATTATTCTATTTTTCGTCACTATATATGCGACCGATATATACAGGGTGTCCCAGAACTCAACGTCAAGCCGAAACGGGGTGACAGGATTGATTGTAACCATCATGAGAAAAATCAGAAAAAAAATCTATCCCATGCAGTTTGAAAATTATGGGCATCTAAGAAAAACCTAGAAATTTGGTCAAACTGTAACCATTTTTCGGTTATTGTGGTTAATTTTTATTATTTTTGTTCATTTAAACTTTGGAACCGTAACCCTAAATAACATTTCTAGAATCACAGTAAAAAATAATGACACAATTGCCCCAAGTTTCCTAGAATTAAGACTATTTGTTAAACGATGAATTGAAATTTTCAAAATTTGTCTGCTTTGAAAGGCCCTGCTTTAAAAAAAAGTACTAGAGTGCCTTGGCAAGTGCCATTAAAAGTTGGCGCATTTAATCAGGATTGTAAAATGGTACAATATTTCTCAAGCTGCTGAGAACATCAACTCTCGAGGATATGCCCGGCTTATAAGTAGATCTTTTTTAAGAAGATGTAGGGCGTGTGTTGAGGCTGATGGCAAACAATTTGAACATTTGCTGTAATAAAAAATCTTATTTCCCTATGTATCTGACTTTTATTCCAATAAACCTAAACTAGGTCAAGATTTTTCATTATTTTATTAATTTTACTTACTTTTGTTGACTTTGGTAAAAGTGGCGTCACTATCTGTCTCTCTCACTCATGGCAAACATGTCCACGATCCATCTCTCTCATCATTTTGCCGTAAAATTAAGAACCTACCAAGAGCTTGTGCGAATAAAAAACATTTTAACTGAGTAAAATGGGTTAGCAAAAATCGGGTTGCTTGAGGTTTTAATTTTTTTACTCGTTTTTTTTAGTATGAAACTAACAAGTATTGTACCATTTTACAATCCTGATTAAATGCGCCAACTTTTAATGGCACTTGCCAAGGCACTTTAGTACTTTTTTTTTTTAAAGCAGCGCCTTTCAAAGTAGACAAATTTTGAAAATTTTAAATTCATAGTTTAACAAATAGTCTTAATTCTAGGAAACTTGGGGCAATTGTGTCATTATTTTTTACTGTGATTCTAGAAATGTTATTTAGGGTTACGGTTCCAAAGTTTAAATGAACAAAAATAATAAAAATTAACCACAATAACCGAAAAATGGTTACAGTTTGACCAAATTTCTAGGTTTTTATCAAATGCCCATAATTTTCAAACTGCATGGGATAGATTTTTTTCTGATTTTTCTCATGATGGTTACAATCAATCCTGTCACCCCGTTTCGGCTTGACGTTGAGTTCTGGGACACCCTGTATATATGTAGCATATATTTTCTGCATATATTTTACATACATAAATTTCCATGGGGGCCGCCACCCCCAATATGAGCGTCGAAATGTTAAAAAATGCCCTTTTTTATCCCGTGGTTCCGCGAACTACAAAACCCCATAACTTTTTATGGGGGGGGGGGGGGATTTCAGCTTCCCCCAACTGAATATCATCCTTTATAAACCAACAAATAAGAAAATAGCAAACAAAAAATTTGACCCCCATTTTTCGAAAAAGTCACTAATGTAAAGAGTTAGAATATTAAATAAATAAATAAATATATAACGGTGTATATTCGCGTAGATTTATATATGCAAAAACGCAGTACATCAATGTATCACTAGCAGTAATGTCGTCACCACTGGCGATACTGCAAAGCAAGACTGGAGCGGCATTCCCTACTTTTTATTGCTCCCACCACTCCCTCCTCTCTCTGTCTCCCTCTCTTTCTCCGCAAATACTTCGCTAATGCTCTTTTCCGGGAGGTCGAATAAAAAATTCATTGCCTCTACCCAAGGGTGCCGTTCTCCGTATTTCCCTCTCGCTCTCTCGCCACTTCTTTGGTCGTCCCCGCATCCTCGATTTATCCTAGCTTGCCCTTTACCCCCCCCCTTTTTGCCCCGCTAACGATAAGAACTTTCAACTAATTAAAAGTTGACCGGTTGGCCCCGTCGTTCTCTCTCTCTCTCTCTCTTGCTGCCGTGCAACCGTCATTCGGAGAACCGGCACCCCCCCCCTCCGCCCCCGGTGACGAAAAAGGGGGATGAGAGAAAGGAGAAGAAGAGGGAAAAAGAAAAACTTTGACGCCATTTTCGTGCTGAGCTTCTTTCATAATACATACAAGAACTCGATAAACGTTACCGTGATAGAGCAAGTCGGCCAAAAAGAAGAGAGAGGGATGTCGAGCGCAGAGGAACAAGATGGGAACGGGATCACGAGGGAAGAAGAAAAGGAGGCGGGGGCAGTGCCACGTATAGCGGGGACGAGGAAAAGTGGTCGCGCTGGGAATAGCTTCCGCAGCCATGGAAGCAGTTCGATCGGCGGCAACTATACGTATATATCTACACATGGTGTCTTAGATAAAATTCTAGAAGCATATATCTAAAAAATTACGGATTATAATGGAAAAAACGTTTCAAATGAAAGTTTCTTTTTCGCTTCGAGAGGGGAAAAAGATGGAAATGTCAATTTGACTTTGGGTACAACCGCCAAGGTCATGTGAAAATTAACTTCGAAATTTTCAAGTACGACCCTTATTTTTTTATTCAATATTCCTATAGCTTACCTCGAGAGCTTTTCAAAACACTATGGATAAGTACTTTTTTATCGAACGTTTCGAAATTGACCTTTGTATGACCTTGGCGATTATGCTCAAGGTCACATTGACATTGTTATCCTATTCCTCTCTTTGAACGAAACAGCTTTCGTCCGAAATTTTATTTACGACAATCCGTATTTGTTGAGATAGAGGCTTGAAACACTTTATCCGAGACACCCTGTATAAATACTATATATACATGTGCTCACAATAAACAATTCGGTACTCATTTATTTCCGTTTCCTTCCTATACGGACTTTCGCGTACTTTGTACCGGGTGGATCCTCCAGCTCGATGGATTCTTTCGAAACGTAGCGACAGTCGAGCTCAAATGCGATCCCAAGACGTTCATCCTCACCCTACACTTGTCACTTCACCATTACCACTCGGAGAGTCGTGATGTGTGTTGCCCACACTTCGAAGTATGTTGCCCACACTTCGAAGTGTGTTGCCCACACTTCGAAGTGTGTTGCCCACACTTCGGCTCTTCGAACGCATCGCTGTGCGGTATCTGCACGAGGGCACAGGGAAACTGGGGAAAACCCGTGCCGATAGCGACGCCTGTATCGTGACCGAATCCGAGTCGCGTTCACCATCCGAGTATTGTTCTACCCGAGCCGGGAAATTCCGCCTTCACTGCTGTCGATTTCTCGTAACATCGTATCGGTCACCAGATTGCGCGGGGGAAAAAAACCTCAAATTCGTTTTTTCGTGATATTTTCCGCATAATCGCCTCAAAATAAATCAGAGAGCGATATCGGCCCGTCTATTTATGTACACGTGTATGTACGTACGGACATGAATGGCCAGACGGGAGGCTCGTTAATATTTCATAAAGTCGTGTGGACAAGGGTGGGGGAAGTGCGGGGTGGGGGCAACCGGGGCTTATAAGAGGAAACGCGCATCGATCGACAAATTGGTCGTGCATACAATGGACCCCGCATATATACGCTGTAATACACGATACACATAGGTACTGTAATACACAATATACGTCGCATCAACGCTGTCCATACACTTCGCTCGCTAAACATACCATTATGGACGACATTAAACAGCCAACGTAAGCCTATCGCCTGAGAATCGGTCTCCTGAGCTGACTTTACAGTTAGTTCAATCGAATGCTAAACTAAATTTCAAGCGTATTTTTTTTTAATTACGCGAAGGGCGCTTTCATTGGGTGAATATAGTCCGGTAATGGCTCGGTTGTGAAAAGCTACTAATGGTACTTGTGGTTGTAATGACATGTCGATCTATGTTCACATTTTTATCCGGCCTGTGGAATGCCTTTTAGGGTTTCGTATCGCGAAATTCAAAATGGAAACCTTATGGTGAAACTTGTCAGTGTGGACATTGTGTTTGTCGGATTGATACGCCTCGAAAGTGGAATCTTGAACATTCCTCTTTCATATAGGCCAATGGCATCTAATAGTCAAGTATATGTTTGGGGCTCCGTACCCCAAATGGAAAAAAATGGTACCTTTCGACGAGGTTCAGTTGTCAGCTCATCTAGATTGCCTGATTGGTCTGTCTAGGTTACCTAGTGGGTCCCAAAGTAGGAGTCTAAACATTCCCTTTTTGATATGAACCAATGACATTTACATTCACATTTAGTCAAGCCTATGTTTAAGGTTCTGTGCCTAAGTAAATAAAAAGTAGAACCCTCAGATGAGACTTCGTTGCTGGCCCATCTAGAATGCCTGGTTGGTCTGCCTGGGTTATCTAGTTGATCCTAAAGTAGGAGCCTAAACATTCCCTTTTTGATATGGACCAATGACATCTCCATTTACAATTAGTCAAGCCTATGTTTAGAGTTCTGTATCTAAAGAAATAAAAAATGGAACCCTCAGATCATCTATAATGCCTGGTTGGTCTGCCTGGGTTACCTAGTTGGTCCTAAAGTAGGATTTTACATTTTGAGATTGACAATTAGGCAAATCCATGCCAAAGTTCCGTACCTTAAAAGGTGGTACGCGGAACCCTTAGATAAACATCGTTGTCAACCCATCTGGATTGTCTGGTTGATCTGTCTAGGTTACCGAGTTGGTCCTGAAGTAAGATCCTGAACATTCCATTTTTGATATAGGCCAATGACGTCTAGACATCTAGATTCACAATTACTTAAGTCCATGTTTAGGGTTCTGTACTTCAAGTCATGAAGGATGAAACCCTCAGATGACACCGTGTTGTCAGCCCATCTAGATTGCCAAGTCGGTTGGCCCAGGTTGTCCAATTGCTATTATAGTCGCATCCCAATGCTCTTCTAGATATCTTCAAATGACCTATCGATAGAAAGCTCTTGACGTGCCAATGTCCACTCTACACAGTTCAACAAGCGGAATCACGTGTGAACCTTACTTCCAAAACTGGCCCCTCAAACATGAAAAAAGGTCGGAATATCAAGAATCCTATCAAGATATGAGAGCAATCATTGTGATCTATCCTCGACCAGTAATGTAATCAAACCGGTTTCTTTCTACGTATTCTCCCATACGTTGGAGGCTGAGATCGATGATCGATTCTGATTAAATCTGAAACCCGAGCTGGACCAACTCGCCTCTGAATTTATGGATTCAGGATACGGTGATTTGAATGGGTTTCGCCGAACAGTACGGTCCGTTCGCCCGAAGCGAAAGGGCGCGCGTGCGGCTTCGCAAAGAGGGTACGATGAACATGAGTGGCTGTGAATGGCGAGACGCAACGGAGCATCCTCTCTCTTTCTCTCTCGCTCTCTCTCTCTCTCTCTCTCTCTCTCTCTCTCTCTCTCTCTCTCTCTCTCTCTCTCCTCTCTCTTTGTCATTAATATTGCATAACGTTCGAGGGTTATACGCGGAAACATCGATCGACAAATCGATCATACACTTTACAAGTGCGTCTGTGGTTGAAGGACGGAGCTCGGCAATTCCCTCTGTCACTATTTTCCTCCCTCTTCGTCTTTCTGGCTCGTTCGCCGCCCCTAACAGGCAGAGCGCGCATTATGCAAGAAACTCTACGTATACATGTGTTGGACGTTGTATTGTGTTATGGGGTGCGTGTCGCAAACTCCTCTCACTCTCTCTCTCTCTCATTGTGTCTGTCTCTCTCTGATCGAAATGGACAGCCGTGGCCACTGGCGGACACGACCGGAGGAAGTGCTCATATAGACTACATCCTAGAGCATCCTGCACGGGCCCGTGCTCATGCATTATATTCGCCATACGAGATACCAGGATGGGCTATACCACGCAGTATCATAGGTACCTATGTGCGCTGCGAAATCCCCCTTGTAGCTGCATACACACATGCGCGAGCAAAATAGCATCAACGGGACGCCGACAGGTCCATTCCACGCTATCAAATTCGACGTAGTTCCACTGCACAACCAAACAAACCCAGGCAAATATAACTTCCAGTCCCAAGATTCTGAATGGTTTCCGTTGGGGTTGTTTGGATTGGGTTGGATTTTCTTGGGTTTTTCAGTTGGAAAGCATCTTGGATGACGGTAGGCTGTTGGAATCCAGAAACGACATACTCCAAAAATGACATACTTACGGTAAGTCATAAACCAGAACGGTTCCATTCCTGAAATGTCATCGTGCGGAGAATTGCGATGCATAAACGTCTAGACAGATTCTGCTATTGACCGTTGGCACTAAATGCAGCTTCCCGTTGAATGAAGTATGTCATCGGCTAAATGTTCATAAATTTGACAATTAAGTTGGCAATCGTTGAACGACAAGCAGCCTGTACATCGAAATTTATGGACATTAGGGTGACGACATTACTCATTCAACTGGTAGATCTTATTAGTGCCATCTGCTGATAGCAAAACCTGTATAAACGTTGATGCGTCATTTCGAAAAGACGTTCTTGGGTCTTGACTTTTCAGAAGTATGTAATTTCTCGACGATGACGTTTTGACGAGATTTTTGGATTTTGACACCCTGCCGAACATCGCACGTGTAACGTTCGAAGAAACGCCCATCACCATCCGCTGCCGCAAGAGATGTCACAACCACCAATTTTCTAGTATTCGAGTCTACACTTTATCTGATCCCACCGTGATGACGAGGCCCATCACCACGAATGCCCAACTTTCTCGCCGGATTAACGAAGGGCCAGGGCTCTTACCAAATGGAAAGCCTCATCGTACATAAAGACATTCCAGACCGGGCTCATGGAAGTGTATCCACCAAGCTGGGCTTTAGTCTCGTCGGTGTGGCTAGTTCTCGTTATCATTACATGGCCATGTATGCAAAACGCCCCATCGAGTTCTACTCTCACTTTGATGTGGCAGCTAGCCTCCGGCTGTACTCTCTCCGCTCTTCAACACACAGCTTTCAATTATGGAGCTCTTTGATCGTCACCCGACAATGACAACGCTCAATTTGCCAGCATATTTGCAATGTGATTACATTCCGTTTTATCTCTGGTAATTTTGATAGCTGGATGCTGATTTTGTTCGAGTGCCAAGTGAATGAATGGAACATGAAGGTCTTTTTTGGAATCGGAGGTTTCAGGTGGTTGCGGTAGGCATGAAGAGGTTTTCTCACGTGCTGATTGAATCACGCATGAAGGTCTTTTCTATTCCACCAATTCTCCTATGGTCTGAAGACTCCTGTATTCTAACCTCCAAAATCTTTTCCCACATTCAACGATGCAGAGACTTTAGGCGCAGGTCGCGCCTATGGTTCCTTCCTGATTAGCACCGCGCCTCAACAAGGTACAATCAGGTTCCCGAGGCAAGAGATGAAGAGATTAGTTGCTCCAAAGGATTGCGGAAGGTTGGAAAAGTAGCAGCCTAGAATGGCGACGGAGTTAAGGGCAAATGCCACTTTGCTCGCAGCTCAGTAACGAACAGACGGAGATGGAGAAAGAGACAAGCGGGGTGAGAGAGAGAGATGCAAAGACAGGGGAGTAAGAACCTTTACCTAGGCGGACCTCTTTAGCCTTCGCGGCTCACACCTCCCCCCACCGACCTCCACCTCCGCCTCTTACTTAACGAACTAAACGCCCGGCGTGAAATTACTCGAAGCAACGATGAAGACGAAGGGAGGGCCGGGAAGGACGAGCAAAAATAAGACCAACTCGTTGATGATGACACGCAGCAGCCGAAGGCGAAGAAAAGCGCCGGGATTATGAGGAGGAAGCGCGCCGCTAATGCTCCAGCACTTGGAGAGGGTGAAGGACCCTCTCAGACACTCCAGCCAGGAGAAAAAAGAGATCTTCCCGGAAGAGGCACGACGCTCGATTTCCGGAAAGTTTCCCTCGAAAGAGCCAGCGAGCACGTCAACATTGTGAATTCCGTCTACGACCTTGAACATCCTTTCCAATGACGTACGGAGCTCAATGGAGACTTATGGTTTCCGAGGTACTGCCTGGATTAGCGGAGTAACGATCGTTGGACATCGAACAGTATCCCAACTCGTCTTGGCGCAGTTATTGGTACCAGCAAAGCCGCGCTGAATTGCAAGGGTTTTATTCCAGTTATCAAATTTGGAGTAGCACTCACGTTGGAAAAACGGGCAGCCTGTCAGAATTCGGCAACGTCACGAAACGGAAAATTGCGAAACGTTAAGAAGGAAATTACCTCTAGGCGAAAAATGTTTTTTATGATCTACATGAACCTTTTTTTCAAGGAAATATATCCTCCCATTTTTTAGACTTAGGGTATGTTTTATTACTGCTTTTGCTGATGGTATTTTACAAAAATTAATCTTAAGAAATGGCGGAGGTTTGGGACGGTCTTCTGAAATGCATTTTCAAAACGTGCGTGACGTGTGGCTAATAAACTGATCGACCGATTTTTATGGAATTTGGTATAAATCTTTCTAACTTTATTGTCTAAAACTTGACCCGAAATGTTATTGAACATTTTTCAAATGGTATTTTTTTATTGCAAAATGTAGCCACTTTTTTCCGGAAAATTCAATCTTTTTGTTTCAAAGCGTACCGTTTTATCGATTTTTAACATTTCTCACTTTTTCTTGGTGCATATTCTCAGTATGAGTGTTAAGGCCTTAGGCCACTTTAGAGGCCGAGAAATAGGCTTTTTGGGCATTTTTTTCAGCAAAACTACAAAATAAATCGGGATTAAAAAAAAGGGTGTTTATCATACATATCAGTGACTGTATACAATAATTTTTGTATAGCGATCAATTTCAAAATGGCGGCTGGGCAGCGTTTTTGCGATGACGTCTCCGTTTTTCCAGGGTTCACGGCCGGACAAACAGCTCCTGTAATTTTTTAATTATAATGAGCCAATGATTTTTTTTCGATTATGTATAATAACTGCTATAGAAGTACGTAGGATTTTTTCGATATATTGATTTTTGGCCACATGGCGCACTTATAAAGTGAAAAATTTGCCTAAAAAATCGTCAGATAATTGTCAATAATGAATGAACTATGCAATGTAAAAAAAAATCCTACTTACTTCCATAGACAATGTATTTTTCATGATACGTTTAACATTTCAAGTGAATCGGTTGAAAATTGTCTGAGTTATGTTTCCGGCCAACTTAAAAATTGCAGTTTTGCAATAAACGCGTTTGCAATACCTTTAATCTGCGATGCCTGCACCATACAATTGGCCTTCCGGATTATCGTCCTGCTCTTGCATTTCCTTTCTGCTTGATGGAAAGTAAAATCGATATTTCGAAAATTCTAGAGTGTCCTAACCCCTTAATGAAAGAAAAGTCTTCGTTGGTTTTTTTGAGACTGATCCCGCTGACTGCGTGTCAGGTCGTCTGACAACATCCACCGCAACCCGCTTAAAAGACAGTGTCATACGTCCGGCATTTTTAAAGATTGATTTTAAAAACCATGACAACAGCCCAAAGTAGTAATAGAACATATCCTGAGTCTCAAAAATGGTGAGGAAATCTTTTCTTTGAAAAAAAAAATGGTCTCTCCCCCTTGACGTCTAGACAGATTCTGCTATTGCCCGTGCGTCAATTGAGTTGGGGCTGTGATCGGGCCCCAATAATATTCCCCTAACTTTATTCGGGCCCTAATCTGGAAGCCACATGAGGGCCGTTAGCGGCCGGTCACACTTTGTCAACAAGGGCCATTAAAGGCGCAAAGACCGGGGCCTTATAAGTTGCCTCAATGGCGCCTCATCAAAACCATTCTAGCGCCCTGAAAATGCCTCAACGGCGCCTCATCATAACCATTTCAGCGCCATAAAATATCCGTATCAGTGGATATACGTGTGTGTTAAATGGGTCAGGGTATATCTGTATTTGTTTTTATGTAATTGTTCATGTGCATAGGTGTGGGCGTGAGTACATGTGTATGTATGTGTGCGCGCGAAGAAATGTGATTGTGTATTTGCACGTGAGCCTTTATGACAAACTGCCATGACAAAATTAATACAAAAAATAATCCATTCTAAGGAATGGATGTGTAGTAGAAATAAAAAAAAAATATATGGGTATGCTGAATCACTAGAACCTATTTCCATTGAGGGAAAGTTCTGGAAAACAAAGACCAATTTATTTACTTATCCTACACAGTCAGATAAAGTTTATGAATGGGAAATATCAGCGAAGTCTTCAGAAGAAATCATTTTCCCTATGATGAGTATTGAGCGAAAATTAGTTGCTATAAAAATGTCGAAAAAACCGGTTGGGACTGTTCACACTTATGCGCTAGCATTACTCCATTCATGAGTGAAACCATCAGTAATTGTTTGTATCTATGTAAAAGGTTTCTTTAATTTGATAAATAAATACTGTCTGATGTTTGTCTGCATATTTGTGTTCATCGTTGATTTTTTATTTGCTAATGCCCTTACGCTTTTTCCCAATTTGCGTTCGATAATATTATTCGATCGATGTATATAATCGATTTGAATAATTGAAATACTATCAACCATGTAGCCTAAGCTATTTATACTGGTTTATCGCTATAATAGTCAGATCTGGGCCTATTGTGGAGATCCCTACTTGTTTATCCCTATACTGGCCAAGTCTGGGCCTATTGTGGAAATCCCTACAGGTTTATCCCTATAATGGCCAAGTCGGGTCCTTTTGTGGAAATCCCTACAGGTTTATCCCCATAATGGCCAAGTCGGGGCCTATTGTGGAAATCCCTACAAGTTTATCCCGATAATGGCCAAGTCTGGGCCCATTGTGGAAATCCCTACTAGGGAAAGCACTAGGAAAGCCCTGAAAGGCCCTTATTTTTACTAGGGATGCCCTATCAGTTTTCCGCACGGGTGATGGATCCGCATAAGCTTGGAGCTAAAAAAACTGGTCGATTTTCAATATTTTTGTCTGCTCAGAGTGTCAAGATGACGAGGTCTGGATTTTACACACAATTGAAACATAGACCCGTATTCATAGATGTACCTTGAGGAATTCTTATTCCTCATTCTTTGTCCAGAACAAAGAACAAGGAGGCCTCATTTCTTAAGGAACGACTATGAATACGGGTGATAGTCTTGCCAAGATTGAGTTTTTCTTAAATTGTAAAATATCAATAAACAACGAAGTTATTATTATTCAAACAAAGTATCGCCATCGCTGAACAGCCAAACGGTGTAGCTGGCTTCTGGCAGCTAGATTCATCTGAAATAAACGATAAAAAATGACCAGATACTTCTTTGAACTTTGATTATTACAAAAAAGGCAAGCTAGCGAAAAAAAAGTTCGATATTCGACAAAAAAGACTTTAACAATTTGTTATCGACAAATGGATAAAACAATAAATAAATGAATTTCAATGTGTGATGACTGAAACTGATCGACGGTTTCGTCATCCCTCCGCTCGATGAGCTACCGTTCGAAGGAATAAAAAGCCCCCCTTCGAACGACACAATCGTCTGAGCTTTTGCGGATTTTCTCCTCGAGCTTTGAAGCCCAGAAGTTATCCGGAGTATCAAGATGGCGACGAAGCTACGAGGCGGAAAAAAATACACCAAGGCGCTCGGGAAGGATAACGAGACGATGTGCTCCCGAGACGATACGAGCACCAAGGTGTCTCCGAGGCCGTTAGCAGCTTCGCCCGAACGCAGCAACATCAGCGAGGCCCGGAACGAGGAAATAGGATCGCCCCGAGCACGCGTATAACCTCCACCGCGGGGCAATATTAACTCCGAAACGTGGGGAGAAAACGTCGCCGAGACAAACGCGCAGACGACGTATTTATATAAAGTACGCCAAGGTTTATACGTACTACGCACTCTTGTGCTCCAGCACTTCTGCCCTGCCTCCTATCCATGCTACCTTCGCCCAACATCCTCGCTTGGTATACATTAGTTCTATGTGCTCGTAATTCGCTTCAACTTACTTTGAGAGAGAGAGAGAGAGAGAGAGAGAGAAAGATTGATTGATTAATTGCTGGTTTGTAATACGCCTTGGTGTAAAACTTTAGGCAAGAAGATACATATAGGGAACAACAACAAGAACAAGAACACAAACAACATCAAGTTGAATGAAAGGTTTTAAAAAGCAAACATACTATAAGGAAGAAAAACTATATGAATAAGAAAATGACATTGCACAACAAAACTAAAACTATCTGAATAAAAAATCGATAAAAATAAATGATTTATTGATTGATGATATTTATGATGCCGCAATCAACTCTCGGGCAACTATAGAGTTACAGTTGAAATGAGAAAAAATATCAACGAGAGTTAAGCCCTTATATACCTTTGGAACAAAAAATGTATTGTTTATTTTTCTATTGGCTTATGTGATGTATAAACATCCCAGAATTATATGGTCCGAAGAAAAATGGCTTTGAAGCTTCAAACCATGTTTTCGAAATTGGGAGGACTCGTAGCTCTTACAATTTTGAAACGATCGACTTTAACTTTCAATCGTAGCTTCTCAGATAGATTTTCTAGCGAAGTACACACGATTCTTACGATCGATCAACAATTACGCTTTTTGAACAAATTAAAGCCGCTTTTTGAGGTTAACATGCGACTTTTTGTCAACATGGTGTCAATATTGCCAAAATCTGTATTTTGTGATAATCGGGTGTACTTCGCTAGAAAAAGTCATTTAGATTGCGAAGAAAAATTATTATTTGTTCTAGATGCTTATTTGCGACTCCAATGAGTCCGCCCGTGGAGGGCCTAAAAAGGCGTTCTTTTTCTCCCGGCTACTAGGTCACCATTTTATATATTTTTCGAAAATGAAAAATTGATTCGAGTACTTACAAATATGTAAAGTACACGCTCGAAACCGCACTTTGATTGTTTCATTAGTATCTTCAACAAAAAAATGCCAGAAAAGCCATGTTGTCCGATCGAGAGGCCAAAAAATAGGCTTTTTGGGGATTTTTTTTCAGATAAACTACAAAATAAATCAAGATTACAAAAAAGGGTGTTTATCATACATATCACTGACTGTATACAATAATTCTCTTAAAGCGATTAATTTCAAAATGGCGGCTGTGCAGCGTTTATCTCAAAACTGCATTTTTTAAGTTGGCCGGAAACCTAACTCAGACAATTTTCAACCGATTCACTTGAAATGTTGCATATATCTTGAAAAATACATTGTCTATGGAAGTACGTAGGATTTTTTTTTATTTGCATAGTTCATTTGTTATTAACAATTATCTGACGATTTTTTAGGCAAATTTTTGCAAAGTGAAAAATTTGGTCAGATAATCGTTGTCAGATAATTGTAAAACCAATGAACTATGCAATATAAAAAAAATCCTACGTACTTCCGTAGACAATGTATTTGTCAAGATATATTCAACATTTCAAGTGAATTGGTTGAAAATTGTCCGAGTTATGTTTCCGGCTAACTTAAAAAATGCAGTTTAGAGATAAACGATGCACAGCCGTGATTTTTAAATGAATCGCTTCAAAAAAATTATTCTAAACAGTCACTGATATGTATGATGAACACCCTTTTTTGGAATCTCGATTTATTTTGTAGTTTTTTCGGCCTCTAGAGTGGCCTAACCCCTCAAAAGAAATGCAACTTCGATATAAAACAAAAAATTAACAGAAATTAAAAAAATAAGGGTTTCATATAAAATAAAAATGAACAATATAGGATGCGATGAGATAAAAAATAAAATTTAAAAACAGAATAGAACAGCAAATTGAAATAAAATATAAAAACGAAATGTAATATAAAAACAAAATAAAACCAGTTAAAATACAAAGTAAAACTCGATATGAACAAAAAGAAATGTTAAACCCAACATTAAGTTGATCAACTTAACAAAATAAAATGCCAAGAAAATAATACCGACAAAAATTCCCGCCGCTTGGTCAAAGATCTGTAATGTCATGAGAATGCGAAGTGAACAAGTAAATCCAATTACTTCTAATACTTCAGTGTGAAGCGAAGGAAAGAAAAACGAAACGACGACACCAGAGAAACCGAGCAAACAGAGGAAAGTCTCTGGTGTTCGTCAGAGAGGGAAACAGAACGAGAGAGATCCTGCGAAAGTCCTCGCCAGTTATGAGTTTCACACTCCCAGTTAATGCTACATTCACCTTAGCAGCAAGGACTCCAGGGTCCTGGCTAATGCTCATCCTGTGTTGGGAGTCGCGACAGTCCCGTCAGATTTACGAGTTGGAAAAACGGATTACCAGTTGCATCGTGGCAACCGCGAGAATTCCTAGGGTGCGCAGTCGAGAGATGTGGAAGCAGCGCACTCATCCAAAATGAGCCAATCAGCTAGATAAGCCATTTTTAGACATTGTCTTCACTGGCCCAATATAGATGCTTTCAATATCGCAATGAAAAGCAGACCCGGTTCATCCGAATCTGGCACCGGAAAGTGCGAAATGAGACTTCAAAAAATGGAAGACGTTGAAGGTGCAACGAGACAGCCCTTTGTGACCTTGTTCCACAACGAGCATTCCCTTGAGCGCACGGGTCCCCAAAATCTGCCGGGACAATGATGATACGTAACGTTGGTGCGTTTGCCAAGAGCTTGCCCATTTGCGCAAGAGACTTCCACGTAGTACACACATGGCGCAGACCACAAGCCTTAACACGCAGCTAACGCGGCCGACGCCCTTTTGTTCGGCAACCCCAGAGCTTCGTACACTCACGCACACACTTGTTACAGGTCGTGTGTACCCGGCGAACGCGGCTAGTCAGCAATACAGTACAAACAGTGTGATACATAGAGACACAGGTAACCCAGCAGACATAGATAACGAAGTGTGTGTGTGTGTGTGTGTCGCGTATTGTTTCGTACTATGGCCGACACGGCGGTCGAACACGGTGAAGGGACCCCAGGAGCAAGAGGCACGTTGCATAGCCTGTGGCTACACAATGGTCGGGATGTTGGCAAACCTACAGGTTGCCCTCTCCACGGCGCACAACCTATATCTGCCCTTCGTCCATACCTATGCGGAATATACAGGGTGTTGCTGATGCCAATTTGATCTTGGGACTAACCGCCAAGCTAATACCCAAGGCGTAGCTCGGTGATGCTGATACCGACGGTATGGTAACTCTCGAACCTCATAACGGAAAAAGTTTCGATGAAAAAATACCTTTTCAAAGTGATTTTAACAGCTCTCGAAGAAGGCTATATGAATATACGATGAAAAATAAGGGTTCTGATTGAACATTTCTAAGTTAACCTTCGTATGACCTTGGCTGTTACATCCAAGATCAAAAGGACATTGCCATCTTTTTCTTCTATTGAAGTAAAAGAACTTTTATTTGAATCACTTTTTATCACAATCCGTGCGTTTTGAGATATATGCTTGTAACACTTTATGGGAGACACCCTGTATGTGTACATATTCGAATGCCAAGAGAGGGAGAGAAGGATATACCACGTTCCTTGCGAACCTTGGTTACGCAACTGAACGCGTTCCTCCACGTTAGCCTGCCAGAAATTCGCCAGAACCATATCACAATGGACCTGGTTCCTTCGGGCTGTTAGAACAGTAGTCAGAATGAGCTAGCACGTTTACGCGTCATTGGAATCCTACATATCTGGGTTGGTACTATGTCTGTATAACTACCCTAGAATAAAAAAAAAACACCTAAACATCTTTTCTTTGTTGTTATCCTCACGGGTGGGATTTTGTGACAGTTAGTGTGGGTCATTTGTCCGGTTATTCGGACGCGCCACCACTGTCAAAGTCTCCGACATGTCTCGTCGTTTTGTAATTTACCGTACCGGTTTTGAACTGCCGGGTGTCGATTGTTTCGTCAATGAGATAGCCTCAGGCTAGGTGCAAAGATGGAAGACGCTTGTCCAAGTTTTATCACTATGAAGACGGTCCGTCATTGTCTTGTTCTTTAATTACAA
The DNA here is from genome assembly GCA_963210295.1 of Ophion ellenae. Taxonomy (NCBI): domain Eukaryota; kingdom Metazoa; phylum Arthropoda; class Insecta; order Hymenoptera; family Ichneumonidae; genus Ophion; species Ophion ellenae. The sequence goes on from OY723389.1 coordinate 52,245,035, forward strand.
ATCTGTAACGGAATCAACTCTGAATGGCATTCCCTTCGTGTTGTTAGACACCTACAATGGATCATTGATGTTTCCTGGCCAGAAGTATTAGTGCGGCAGGATCAACGGATATATGTGATCTTGTGGTCTTAGCTAACTTTAAGATTCTATGATTCTGTGATTTGTCAATAAGATAGCCCTAAGCAAGGTACCAAGATGGACAACGTGTGTCCAACTTTCATCGCGTCGAAGACAGCCCGTGATCATCTTGTTCTCTAGTTACAAGTCTGTCTGATTCACATGTCTTCCTAATTTTATTAGGAAGAGTTAGTTATTATATCCTTACTCATCACATCCATCGGCGCGTACAATATTGTTACACAATTACAATGGATCATTAATGTACCCTGACCAGAAGTTTTGATGCGGCAGCTTCAACCATTCAAGAATCTATTTTCCCAACTGAAAGTAAGAGACAGTTTGTAAGAGGCATATTGGGATCAGAATCGATCAGACTTTGGTGGCCATGGATTTTGTGATTATCAATAAGATAGCCCCAAGTAAGGTTTCAAGATGGACGACGTGTGTCCAACTTTCATCGCGTCGAAGACAGCCCGTCATCAACTTGTTCTCTAATTGCAAGTCTGTCTGTTTCACATGTCTTCATATTGTTACACAATGACAATGGATCATTAATGTACCCTGATCGGAAGTTTTAATGTGGCAGGTTCAACCATTCCAAGAACCTATTTTCCCAACTGAAAGTAAGAGATAGTTTGCATATTGGGGTCAGAATCGATCGGACTTTGGTGGCCACGGATTTCAGTCTTCACTCAATTGCCTCTTCCGTTGGCATATCGTTGTCATTTCAACTGTCCGCTTGTACATCACCGTATCAAGCGGCTTAACTACGGAGGGAAAGTAATGGCGCAGCCGGATGTAAGAGCCCATACGTAATACGCGATTCACGCTACAACTGAAACTCGAATCACGCCCTCGAGAGCCTCTCGAGAGTCTCTCAACGAGTATGAACCCTCTCTTTGTGTCTCTCTTTCGACTCTCTGGCTCTCCTACCAACTCTCTCTCTCTCTATCCCTTGCTCTCCCTTATTCCAAAGGTTACAGCTAAATCCAAATATATACCGTCCGTTTCGGTCCCCTTTTCCGTCCCGCGCGCAGCCGCCCTCTCATCCTCTGCTTCCCTGCAGGAGAACAAGGCAGGGACCAGCACCACCCTACGCCTCGTTCCGATAGCCACGTCACATCGCGCACATCTCTCGCTATCCGCGAACGTGGCCGCACGTGCTGAGGGGAAGGAGGCGGGGGATAGCTGGCTGCGAACTTACTACTGGGAGCATCGCCATCGGCAAACCCACTGAGGGACTCAATGCGCAGTTTGTATTCCGTACACCAGTAAAGAGTCGTTCGTTACTACCATTGGCGTACTCTACTCAACGCGATTCTCTCCTCTCCATCTCATCCTATCTTTTCCCATGCAACACACACATTCACTCACTTTCCCCAGTTCCGAAATGCTCGATGCTGTCTCTCTTTCTCTCACTCCGCTCTTTCTCATTCTCTCAGTGGACTACAGCGACCAAACGCGCCATTGAACCTTCGATTCGGCCTTTGTATTCATGGCAGTGCTCACCAACGCGGCAGATACGCCGTTCAGATATATTAATTTGCCATTAATGTAAATCGCGCAGACGTTCCCACATACGCGTGCTCAGGGTCGTTATCTCTCACGGAGTGTCTGTACCTGTCGGGAGAGCTGCACGGGAAGCGTACAACATCCGCAAATGTGATCATTCCCGTCTGGCTGGAAGATAAACGATTCTAGGGGTGTTGGAGATTTTTTTTCCCAAAGAGTGTTGAGATTTTTTGTCTAGGGGTCTCCCCTGTCCATTCTGACGGAGATTGATGAATGGTTTGGGTTTGGCTTGTTTGTTCGTGCATGTTGTCCATTCCAACGAAATTTAAGGAATCCTTTGGAGTTGGGTTGCAGGTTATGTCCATGTCTATTGCAATTAAACTTAGGGATTCTTTTAAGATTCGGTTGCATATCAAGTCCATGTCCATTTCAATGAAACTTGAGGAATTATTTGGATTGGCTTGCCTGCTATGTCCATGTTGTCCATGATAACGAGACATGAGGGATCCTTTGGATTTATTTGTCCGTTGTGTACTTGTTCTCCATTCGAACGAAACTTGGCGAATCGTTTGGGATTTTCTTGCATACTGTGTACTTGTTGTCCCTTCCAACACGGTTTGGGGAACCCTTTTGAATTGGATTGTTTGTTATGCCTCTGTTGTCCAGTCCAACAAAACTGAGGGAACCTTTAGGGTTGAGTTGTCTGTTATGTCAATGGTGTTCATTCTAAAGAAACTCAGGGTACCCTTTCACCGATGATTCAATATGATGCAGGCATTTTTCTATCCCAATATCTGAATGCCACCATTGAGACCGTACCAATGACCTGAACAATGATACCCCAGGCATATTGATCAATCGGAAGATGAGTTTCCATTGGCGTTGCTACGTCCGCGCAATTGACCAAGTTTTATTCCCCTGATGCAAATAGAACCGAGAATTAGATTACTCCATACAGCTTCCCGGATGTCCAGAATAATCTGAGCCGAATTTATATGCGACATGCAAGTCGAAACGCTCGCACACACCGAGGACCCCAAAATGGACGTATTATATTCAGCAATTGTCAGTACGCGCATGCAGGGAGGAACGACAAGTAATTCGATTGTGCGGATCTGATCGTGGCTCGCAGAGTGTACAGCAGCAATTACGGGTTTTCTATCTCTTCGTATCTATTCGAGCTGAATTTATGCGTATCAGTCGGGGCTGGACGGAATGACTGACGGACTGAGGTCAAGCCGGACCTAGAAGTGGGCGCGAGTTCTAGTCATTGTACACGCATGTAGAAGGGCTTATTAATTAAGCGTGTTACGTCGGCTCATTAACCATGCCATCATGTTCGTTGTCAGCCTGCTGCCCTCTCTCTCTCTCTCTCTCTCTCTCTCTCTTTCTCTATCCCTCTCTCCCTGTTATCAGCTCTCAAGGATAATGGGGTCGTCTCGTGCAGATGGATCGACTGTGGTAAGATGCCATATACATGTATACAAATGGACTTGCATCCGCCAGGATAGACATATAGATGTATGTACAGGGTTTGCTTGGGTTTGTTTGGGATTTGTGGTTCGTTTATTTGGATCAACGTATTCCTTCAAGAGTGAGATAGAGGACGTGAAGTGCTCCGAAAATAACTGATATTGGCGATCTACCATATATCTTAATTTGGCTGGGTTTTGAAATTTTTCTGATTCATACGGATAAGCTCGACTAGTCTCCTAGGATTTGGGATCCTCGAGATTTTGTGATCTTCTAATTAATTAGAAGACACCCCAATGGCGTTTACGTTTTTGAGATATTTATGATTTTGTAATTAGTGTAGTTAACACTCTCAGTCATTGAGATACTTAGGATTTTCCAATTCAACTCACTTGAGGATTTTGTGATTTTAGCTGACTATTTAGGATTGATATATTTGTGATTCTGCGATCAGTTTAGTTAAGACTTCCAGTTATTCACATATTTCGGATTACGTGATTGAACTCACTTTAGGATTTTATGATTCCGTTAGTTTTGTAATTCTAACTGACTTGGAGATTCTACGATTGCGCGATTCCACCTGGCTTTAGGAGTTTGTGATTTTGTGGTATCACTTGAAGTTAGGAGTTTAGTCAAGACTTCCAGTTATTCACATATTCAGGATTGTGTGAATTAACTCACTTGAGGATTTTATGATGCCAAGTGAGTTTCGTAATTCTAACTAATTTAAAGATTCTACGATTTCGCGATTCCAACTGACTTTAGGAGTTTGTGATTTTGTGGTATCACTTAAAGTTAAGATTTAGTGATTTGGTGATTACAACACAATTTTGTGATTTCAACTGAATGTGATTGATACCCTCTACCAGTTTCGTACTTTTCGAGATATTCACAACTGTGATGTTCCAATCGACTACAACTGATATGACCCCTAATCTCCTAAACTATGGAACATTTCGAATTTGCGAACTTCCAGAAAAGTGCTGTCCACATCCTTGGGATCCCACACATGGAATCCTTATCAATTCTCTCGTTCACCAAGAGTACGAACAGTCCACTATAAACCCAGAAGACTTCAATAACGATCATCCGAATCCTATCGGAAATTTCGTTATTTCGTGGCAGCGACCATGTTTTCCAAAAATTCCCAAACCTAAGAGGCTTCGTAAAGTAACCCCAGTAGTTACTTTGGTAACACTTGACCTCTGCTAGACATTGAACTGATCTCTGCCACCTTGCTGGAACACGTCGAGCTGAAGGGCACCCTGGGACACCAGCAGACCCATTCGCTGGCGACGACGAAGGGCGTAACTCACACACTATATGGCAGCTGTGGCTTTTTATCAAGCAGCAGTCGACGTCAAGTCGTTCGATCGATGCGGCAACGTGACTCGAACACATACGTGATCCTTTGTAATTCGGGCACACAAAGGGGAATCGATAAGACTGTTACAATGATTCGACAAAGTGTGCGGGCAACTAAAATCGACGCGGTCTGTTTCCAGCTAGTGGGAAAAGTTCGAAACTGCCTATCAGCTTGATAGAAAGGTGAACAAAGTTTTAAAATAATAATAACAATAATGCCGTGCACGTAACGAACCTTTTTATGGTCCATTAAGCGCCGGGCTGATAGTCATTCGATTAAGGCGAAACGACACGCGCCGAGAAATTTTCACGCTGTTCCTCACTCGCCCTCGTGCCCCGTCGATTTTTACCGATATAGCGCCTATCGCTGTATCCCATCACCTCGTCGTGTACGTGTATAATGAGGACTTTTTGTGCGGCTGGTAGACTGTCACAATCCAGAAGTGACGTAGTTCCGAAAATACATAACTCAGAAATGTCTCTCTCCCGAAATGTCACCGTACGGAAAATTAACGTCCAGACAGATTTTGATATTAACATGTCGCACTAATTGCATCTTTTCATTGAATAAACAATGTCATTAGTAAAAAGTTCATAAATGTTAAAACGTCATGTTTAAAATTAATTTAAATTGATTCAAATGAATTGACATTAATTGAAATTGATTTAAATCAATTAAATTAAATTAATTCATTGAAATTAATTGGAAGACCTCTGTTGTATTTTTTCAAAAACGAATTTTGGTTTCATGTCGGAAAAAACAGTTATAAAATAAAGTTATTACTAAAAAACCTTTTTTTTGTTATATCAAAATAAGACACCTTTCCTCTATAACTTTACCAAAAAAAAAAAAACAATTTTTATCTAGCCCAATACGTACTCATAATCACATCTCCAGAGAAAAACCTAAGGAAATTTAGTTTCCAGATCGTTTGGTTTTCCGGAGCTTCGAAAAGGAGCAAGTGAGTTTGCTTGGGTCCGAAGACTGTAGCCCGACGTACAAAGACAGCCATACCGAGAGTCTAACCCAAATAAACCCAAACAAAGAAATAGACTCACCGATCCATACTCTCCACCCATCCCCCAATACCCCCCGGACTCTTCATTTTCCCATCCACCCGCGTCAACTCACCGTTCTTTCCCGCCCACCATTCACCAAGAATTTTCCCGAAAATACTTTGAGACGAGAGTCTTGCACCAAACCAGCAAGAAGTGTAAGAAAGGAAGTTCCGAAACGATTCCTATCTTTTCGGAACTTTGGAACGGTGAAGTAAGCGTACGAGAGAGCACGAGAAAGTCCATGAGAGGGCGTCAAAATGTGACAAAAATGTCCTCTATCTCTCTCTCTCCCTTTTCCTCTCTCGACTAGCCAATAAAACGATTATAAATCCCCTTGTTTTGTTGGCCCAGTATTGGAGAAGTAACTGCAAAGCACCGAGCATTCCCGGGCAATATAAAGAGAGGGAAGTATCCACTTGACTCTCGGCACCTCTCTCTCTTTAAGAGAGAGAGGAGAAGAGAAGGAGAGAAAGGAAACGAAAGAAGGAAGCGGAAAAAGCCAGGGAGCACATTTGTCATATATATATATATATATATGTGTGTGTGTGTGTGTGTGTGTGTGTGTGTGTGTGTGTGTGTGTGTGTGTGTGTGTGTGTGTGTATGACAAATACATATACATACATATGTAAGTGTATATATATACATGCACATACACTTACACACATACGTATACTTATATATATATATATATATATATATATATATATATATATATACATATATATATATCAATAATCGCGGTCTCTTCATCTCTGGAGCGGCAGTTACGTCTCAACTAACGCAAATAAATCATAATGCGTTAGTTATCTTCTTCGTCCCAATAGAGTGCTCACAATTCCTGGCTTGTTCGCTCGATAACAGTAGTGGACGGTACAGGGACGGGGGGGGGGTGAGGTACTTGTCTCTGGTGCACTGCTAAGCCGTGGGTGTGAAACTAATCCGAGTGAAGAGGTGCACCACGGCCCAATTATTTTATGTTTATTTTCGAAAATATTTTCCACCCTGTTTGTGAATCTTTGCAAAAAGGGGTGAAGAATTGGTCTGAAGATTTTTAGCGCTTCTTTTGTTCCGTTGTATCTTTGCAGCTCGCGGGTTTTTGAGCTTCTTTGGCTTTTGAGCGTGACAGTTGTCACTTCAGTATTGGCAGTTCTTTGGAGATCTTCTATCAGTGTCGCTCTTGATCTCTTTGGCTGTTGCTCTCTTTCTCTCTCTGCCTGATGACTTGGGGCATGCGATTTTAACTTTTGATTTTTTTTTGTACAAGCATTTTGTATTGTTGCTATGTTGTCTCACTCAAAGCTCAAAGTAAATATGTATACACACACACACACACACCCTTGGCCAAAAGATTAAAGCACCCTGTAATTTTTCTGTCCAGACAAAAATCGAATAATAATTTACATATTGAATATGTAAAGCAATTTACCAAAGGTCGTTTTGAAGAAGATAAAACCACCTTCATTTTCCTTTTTTATTTTCATTTTTGCGATTTTTTTTGTACCTGGTACGTCATTTCGAAAATGCCGGTTTTTCACGACTTTTGCACTTTGCAAAATCGCGTGCTTGACTTAGAAAAAATAATAATCTCACAATTTAGTGATAAGGTCTTTGAAAAGAAAACCGTTAGCTTTAGTTCCGTTTTTTTTTAACTTAATTTTGCGTTTTTTTTTTCGCAGAGTAATTTAGCTTTTTCTTGAAAAAACGGAAGGTTTCCGAAAAGCCGGCATCGTGCGGCGTAACTTGAAAACTACGAGGCTTGGAATATTTAGTTTGAGAAGCAAAAAGTTATTTTTTGTTATTTTGGAGTCACGAAATTTTTTTAGATTTTTTTTCCAATCATTTTTTTGTATCGCTTCTATTGGTTGATAGTTGGCGAGTTGTCTCATTAATTTATTGCCGTTATTTTGAAACAAAAGTGTTTTAATGAAAATATCAAAAGAAGCACATACAGCCTCGGCCAAAAGTTTTAGACAACCGTATAAAATATTGATATTTTAAAAAGTACATAAAACTATTACAATTGCTTTGAACTAAAGCTAAGACGCCGTCATCAAATATAAAATTAAACAATAGCAAACCTCTTTTGGTGGGTTGCAAAGTATCTGGATCGTGGAACCATAAACATATGCGTTTTTTTTAAGTTCGACAAAAACTTTTAGCAGTCATACTTCAAAATACAAAAGTCAACTTTTGCACAAACCATGGAAGTCCCAAGTCGAAATATCGAAGTAGAATTTTTACCCGTTTTTTGTATGAAAGCTCACTACTTTTCGGCATTTTCGAAATCAAGGAATCGCGCCGAACTAATTAAATCGCAGAAAAGGGCTTCTCCACTCTAAGAATAGCAAATGAAGGCTGGTCAAAGTTTTTGTCGAAATTTGAAGAAACACATGTTCAGGGTTTTACGATCCAGATGTTTTGCAATCCACCAAACGAGCTTTTCTATTGTTTAATTTTTCATATGATGATGCCGTCTTAGCTTTGGTTCAAAGCAATTGTAATACTTTCATGCACATTTTAAAATATCAATATTTTATAGGGGTGCCTAATACTTTCCGCCATGGCTGTATGTACCTTTTCTCCTCTTGATGTTTTCATTAATGTAAGGCAATAATTTATTGAGACAAATCGTTGACTATCAACAAAAAATAGTGATACAAAGAAATGTTGGGAAAAAAATCTTGCAAAAATGTAGTGACTCCAAAATAACAAAATACAACTTTTTACGCCTTAGACTAGATATTCCAAACCTCATAGTTTTCAAGTTGTGCCACACGATACCAGCTTTCCGGTAACCTGCCATTTTTTCAAGAAAAAAAAACGAAATAACCGTGCGAAAAAAAAATCCTTTTTTTTACCGTACATAAAGCTGACAGTGTACTTTTCAAAGATTTTATCACTAGATGGTTACATTACCATAAAGTCCAGCACGCGATTTAGCAACGTGCGAAAATCGTGAAAAAAAACGGCTTTTTCAAAATAACGTACCGGGTTTTAAAAAATCGCAAAAATAAAAAACAAAGCTGGCTTTGTCCGCTTTAAAACTCCGTTTGATAAATTGGTTTACGATATTTTTTTTTCGCCGAGATATTCGATTTTTCGTCCGGACAGAAAATGCACAGGGTGCCTTATACTTTTGGCCAAGGCTGTATATGATGATAGCCATATATATGGCTATCACTTGGAGTACCTTTTATAGGAGAGTTTTCGTGCCGTTTTTTAAATCGATTTTTGGCTCAAACATTGAAATTCCCCTTTTCCCATTTTTCATGCTAAATCTTGATCGATGATTTTCAAATTCGGGGTGCGAACTTATTTCTAGTTTCCAGATAAAATTCGGAACAAAAAATAGTGGTCTCCACTGAAAGAATCGAGGTGATCTTGAACTCTCCAAAACGCCTCCACCTAGATAAACCTCGTAGCCACAACTCGATAACTCCCTTCAAACCATGCAACTTATTTTGGACAAGTTTTCTCCTAAGTCTTATAGATTGGAAAATATTTATACTGCTAATAGTTATTGCTTCGCCCGTCATATATATATGTACAACTGCATGCTTGGCAATCGTAATATACTTGTATCTGCTACGTTATGATTGCGCTGTCAATGAACGACTCTCTTACCATGCGCAGTCCATACACACACTCGCATATTTATTCATATTTACATGGTGTAACTTGTTAATTTTATAAACTGGCAATAGAAAAGTAAGACGAATTTGAATTTGTATACTATATATATATATATATATTTATATATATATTCAGATACTTGTAATAGGATTGCGGGAGCACCAGATACAAAATTATCTGTCAATTGCCAAGAAAACATATGGGCGTGTGTGTGTACGTGCGTGCGTGCGTGCGTGCGTGTGAGTGTGTGTATGTGAAAGTACGATTGCTATGGTCCCCATCATGCAGACTCGAGGGTAATTGCGCATACAGGAAGATGAAGATTGTCGTAAATACGTCAAATCACCGCCTCACTCGGTTTCCTAAGCCCACGTGCACTTCGGGGATAACTATATATTATGTATGCGTGTGTGTGTGCGTGCGTGCGTGCGTGTGTGTGTGTGTGCGTGCGTGTGTGTGTGTGTGCGTGTGTGTGTGTGTGTGTGTGTGTGTGTGTGTGTGTGTGTGTGTGTGTGTGTGTGTGTGTGTGTGTGTGTGTGTGTGTGTGTGTGTGTGTGTGTGTGTGTGTGTGTGTGTGTGTGTGTGTGTGTGTGTGTTTCTGTATGTATTTCTACACGCACACAAGTTCCCGCTGTTCACTCTTGGACCGTTCGCACAGTTTGTGAATCGTTTCTCTCTCTCTCATTCTTCCTCTTTCTTCCCGTTATAGCTGTGGTCCCGCGCGCTATACGATTAAACGACTTCCGCCGTCAAGAGAGCGGATGTGCGGCGCAGAGAATCGAACTTCCTAGGGATATATTTCGATTGCCGAGTCCGCTGCCCCGCAGTCTTCGACGATGCGTTGTACCTATAGAAAAAAGGCTGCAAGCCCTACGGAGCACCCCTCTTGAGCAGAAATTCCATGCATTCCGATCGACGCGTACCTCTCATAAACACATGCGAAGCGTCATTAATACGATACGAATATATATATATGTGTGTGTGTGTGTGTGTGTGTGTGTGTGTGTGTGTGTGTGTGTGTGTGTGTGTGTGTGTTTGTGTGTGTGTGTTTGTGTGTGTGTGTGTGTTTGTGTGTGTGTGTGTGTGTGTGTGTGTGTGTGTGTGTGTGTGTGTGTGTGTGTGTGTGTGTGTGTGTGTGTGTGTGTGTGTGTGTGTGTGTGTGTGTGTGTGTGTGTGTGTGTGTGTGTGTGTGTGTGTGTGTCTGTGTGTCTGTGTGTGTGTGTAAGAGCGTGTGTAGGTATATTGCACCGCGCGATAACCGGCAGCTAATCGTTTCAATGCCATTTATATTCGTGCGAATCGGACGCGATGAATCCCGCCGGCGGACTATCGCCATTAAGAGGCATAATGCGCCTGGCCGCGCTCTCCACCGAAGCATGACTAATTATCGTAGTTTGTTGGACCGATCGTTGATTCGTGAATCACGGATCACGATGAAGGATCGCGGGTTGATTCGAGCCGGGGATGTTGCACCTGTGGATGCTCTTTATCACGCTGAGAAAACGTGGACACAAAAACGATAAATAGTATTTTTATTTTTATTGTTTATTGACTTTGTACATTTCAATGTTTTTACAATATGTGTGTGTATGAATTTATATATATATATATATATATATATATATATATATATATATATATATATATATATAAAATATCTTTATTTATTTATTACGTGTATACAGGGTGAGGCACATAAAATGTTACCGAGCAATAGCACTCGAAATATTGATCATATCGAAAAATGTTTCGACAAAAGTTTCCGTGTTCGAGAAGGTCATACTGGACCACCCTATTTTTTATCGGTGGAGGCACTGGAGCTACGTCAAGGTCAACTGCACTTTTTTAAATGGAATGTTACATTTTTTTCAACCATCTTGTGGAGCACCTCAAGGTCACCTATTTAGATTTGTATAATCGATACTGATCTTGAATGGCCTTGAACGACTTTGACCCTCCGATGTTTTTTATGCAGGTTGAGGTGCTCCACAAGACGGTTGAAAAAATGTACCATTCCATTTTAAAAAGTGGAGTTAACCTTGACGCAATTTCAGCACCTCCACCGATAAAAAAAAATAGGGGGGTGCAGTATGACGGCCTTGTCGAACACTGAAACTTTTTTGGATATGATCAATAGTTTGAGTGCTATTGCTCTGTGATCGTTATGTGCCTCACCCTGTGTATATATATATATATATATATATAGAGAGAGAGAGAGAGATAAGTAGAAGACTAGTAGAAAAAATTGGGTTTGGGTAAATCCGGAGGTCCGAAAAAAGGCGGATTTTCCCCAAAAAAGGTTCTACTAGATTATTTATCTAGTAGATAAATAATATACTTATTTACACTGATTTCGTGTAAATTTTTTATTTGAAAAATAAAAAATTAACAACGTTATAAAGGTATAATTGAGCCTCTGTATAAAAAATGTGCTCCAACGGCCGGATCGATAACTTGACAATGGTCGGTCTGAAAAATGAAAATCAAAAAGTTCTATCATCTATATAAATGTAGTTTTCGTTTTACGTAGCCGTTTTCCGAAAGTGTAATTTTGGAGAAATTTTTACTTATGTTCGTGGCCTTTAAAATACTAAATTAAAAAAAAGGCTACGTACGACTATAACTACTGAAATTATGGAATTTTTTAAATTGAAAATCGGACAATTATGACTAGGATTATGTTTCTGGCCAGGTTGAGGTAGTCGTTTTGAGAAGAACACGATGTAAAGTTTTCGTATACGTAAATCGTTGCGCTACTTGCTGTCACTAAATAGTCTTCACCATGTTTAATTTTCAATATTTTGACTTGACATTTATTTCACATAAGTTGAATATGTATACTTTGAGAAAACGTAAGAAAGTCGTTTTTTTCGACCCGGCAACGTGGTGTCCCGCCTAATGGGAAAATACTTGTTTTATAATATTGATAAAGTTTATTTTTATATTATTATAACGAATATCATCGATAAACGAATATTGCATGGGTGGCTGCATATGAAACCGGCCATTTTTGAGCGAAAGAAAAAGTGGTGGTTCGGTAGCAAATCGACGAACTGGTTTATTCAAATGGTGTTGTAGTTTACACCGTAGGAATGCAACAAAAATCCTTCTTTATGTTTTCATTTCGTTATTTTTATTTTTATCTAAACTCTTCTTCTTGAATTTCAGGTCATGGATCCCTAATGAGAATCGTCAAAGAATACTTTAGTTATATTTGTGGTCGACGTGTACCCAAGAAAGTTGGGGAACAGGGAGAAAAATATTTTCGTTGCATTCTGACGATGCAAACGTTGCTACCATTTATTCAAAGTATTGCCATCGGGACAGACACATTGTCCAATCTTCCAACCAACAATTGGATTTCACACATGAAGAACTCGGCATCTTTAGAGGAAATCCAGCAATCTCGCCATTTTTTTACTCCTTCGTACGAGGTGAAGTCCCGAGCCGTGAGTGCTGACTTTATCGACCAGAACAAATGGTAATCGGAGTGAGCGAATTCTGGGGATTATGACGGGTGGACTAGGATTTCCCAGTTGACTCCTTCTAAGTACTTCTTAACGGGTTAAGGGGCTATACACAAGTATGACACTTTCGAAAAATCGATTTTATGGCATTATTCGACAGGGTCCATTGCATGGGTCAGGTATAGCTGATTAGCAGTTTTTATGATAAATATCATTTTATCTTGCAAAAATCGATAGTTAAATCTTTAAACGCGTTTTCCTCGAAATGAGATTTTTCAAATTTGCTGACATTGTAACTCAAAGAGCAATTATCCCATTGACTTGAAATTTGAACTGAGTACTCTTGAATATATTTACTCCACAATGACGTAGGATATTTTGGATTTAATAAAAATTGACGATTTGGCGTTGAAAAAAAAACGACCATTTTATATGCAAGAAAACAGACTTTTTTTTCATAACTACGCCATTTTGTTAGATTTTGATATTTTTCGAAAATTCTACGTCATTGTACAGGAAATACTTTCCAGTTGAACGGCATTTTTTCCTTTTTCGGTTTCAGCTACTCAATCGGCCGGAATCGTGTCAAGAGTGGAGGAACTTTTTTTTGACGCCTCCGAAGACAGCGCATAAGTCGCTTGAATCTCAATATTTTGGTATGAAAAAATGATGTAATATAGGTCAAATATAGCCAAATATATTTTTATTTTTCCGACACATTCAATTGAGTACATTTCTTCCAAAAAAATTCCCGAGAATCACCAAAATGTTTAGCGTTCACACTGGTATAGCCCCTTAAGCAACACACGGCCTGGCGTTGTCGTGCTGCAAAATCAAGTTCCCATGGCAATTCTCCCATTCCGGTCGCGTCTCGTGCAGATCTCACTTCAAACGAATCAGTTGCAATCGATAACGATCCCCAGTGATGCTTTCCGACGCTTTCACCAGCTCGTAATACACGGCAGCCCTATTTTGGCTACTTTTCCGCGCTCTTTGTTGTCCATAGAGAAATCACGACTTTGGAAGCGGCGAAAGCACTGTTTGCACATTGTACTCGATGGAGCATCTTCGGCATACATTTCCTCCAGCAAACGATGCGTTTCCGCGGCCGATTTCTTTGCCAGGAAATAATGAAGCTAAACTTGCCGCAAATGTGGATTATTTTAAAGAAAACTCGCCTTTGTAAAGACAATTAAAATAGATGATGTCAACGCGTCTCACAAACGTCAGCATACAGGATAAAATATTTGGGGGCTCAACCCTACCGATAATACCATTGCGGGGGGCTTGGGCACCCTTGGCCCTATTAGTCCCGTTAAAGGAGAAGAAAAACCAGAAATTTTTAGCGTAGAATGTGATTTTTTGACTGAAGGTAGATGGTTGTATATTGAAAGTAACGCCAATAAAATGTTGCCCCTCAAGTCCCCTCAACCCTAAGAAATAGGGGTTGACATCTTAAAAATCGCTGTATCTCGATAATTAATAGTCCGATCAAAAAATGTTTCAAACAAAAGTTGTTTGGAATAATAAAATACGTATAAAGTTATGTGACGTCCAAACCCCTATCTTTGAAAATATCGGCACAAAAACGATTCGGAACTCGGGGTTGTCCTTGGTCCTTGTCTGGGCCAGTGGTGCTCCCGTGTGTGGGGTGGGGCTCGAGCACCCCAGGCCCTATTAGTCCAGTAAAAAAGACGAAAACCCAGCACCTTTTAGCGTAGAATATGATTTTTTGAGACAAGGTAGATGGTTGCATAGGGGCTGTTGCCCCTCAACTCACCTCAACCCTAAGAAATAGGGGTTGACATCTAGAAAATCGCCGTATCTCGATAATCAATAGACCGATCAAAAAATGTTTCAAACAAAAATTGTCTGGAATGATAAAATACGTATAAAGTTATGTGACGTCCAAACCTCTATCTTTGAAAACAGCGGCACAAAAAACGAGAGCACCACTGACCCAGACAAGGATGCAGCGATATGTCAACTCCGCTCGCACATGCACCAACCCCGACGTTTCGAATCGTTTTTGTGCCGCTATTTCCAAAGATAGGGGGTTGGACGTCATATAACTTTATACGAATTTTGATATTCCAAACAACTTTTGTTTCAAACCTTTTTTGATCGGGCTATTAATTATCGAGATACGGCGATTTTTCGACCGATTTTTCACCCCCGAAGTTTCGAATCATTTTTGTGCCGCTATTTTCAAAGATAGGGGGTTAGACGTCAGATAACTTTATACGAATTTTATTATTCCAAACAACTTTTGTTTGAAACCTATTTTGATCGGGCTATTATTCATCAAGATACGGCGATTTTTCGACCGATTTTTCAACGCCGAAGTTTCGAATCGTTTTTGAACCGCTATTTTTAAAGATAGCGGGTTGGACGTCAGATTACTTTATACGAATTTTATTATTCCAAACAACTTTTGTGTGAAACCTTTTTTGATCGGGCTATTAATTATCGAGATATGGCCATTTTTAAGTTTTCAACCCCTATTTCTTAGGGTTGGGGTGAGTTGAAGGGCAACATTTTATTGGGGGCACTTTCAGTATACAACCATCTACCTTCAGTCAAAAAATCATATTCTACGCTTAAAAAGTGCTGGCTTTTCGTCTGTTTAACTGGTCTACTATGGAGTCAGCGCCAGTGCAGCTATGGCGTTCCAGCTGGACTCTATACACCCATCGTCATGTGCACTCCCAACATTTTATTCGAGAAAATATTCCCCTAACGCCATCTGCGGCAGCGGGCGGTATCATGTGCAATCACAAACACAATAACCACACACTGCAGTAATTCTACATTCCAATATATTAATTAATTTACAACCTCTGATTCATGCTTATTCCATCGATCGTATATTGACACACATCAGTAAATACGAATATGAATTGCATCAATTGCACATGATCAACACTATAGGATCCTCTGAGCCCTCAAATCCAATAAACCCACCAAACCCTCATCCCCTGGACCTTTGCCTTCTTCCTCCTCCCCTCAACCACTCGTCTCGAAAGCTACCACGGCATGTCAGTACTCGACACACTGCCCACTCCCTGTGCCATTTTTGCCTCTGCACACTCAACCGATCGCTTGCAAGAACCACAAGGAAAGAGGTGAAACGAAAGAAAGAAAAAAGAAAAAACCGGAAGTATCGGGTTTTCACCGCTTGCAGATTTTTGCCGCGGAGTGCGAGAAAAAGGAACTGTACACGTGCAGCAGAAATAGAAAGAAGGGAAGTGCCGTGTACTTCTCGTCTTACCGTATACGAGGTTCAACTTCTTCGAGTCGTAAATCATGCTCCGGGTATATCAATCCTTCGACGTCTATACGCAATACCGACGCACTGTACACTATTATTAGTGTACTATTACTAATATACTCCGCCCATATCACCACGTATAGTATATAATGGCAAGATTTCATTTCTCTCTCTCTCTCTCTTTCTCTCTCTCTCTCCTCCCTCTCCCTCTCTATCTCTCTCTCTCTCTCACGTGTCTCGCAATCCGGCTAATCTACGTTCCAGTTCGTTCAACGGACTCTGAGACATTCCTACGCCCACATTCGACATATACAGGGTGTCGCGGACAAAGTGTTACAAGCTTATATCTCTGAAGGTACGGATTATAATAAAAAATGTTTCAAACAAAAGTTGTTCCCTTTCAAGGCGGAAAAAAGATAGCAATGGCAGTTAGACCTTGAGTATCACCGCCAAGGTCATACGAAGGTCAACTTCGTTTTTTTAATTATGACTTTAATCTTTTAGCGTATACTCTTATAGCCTAGCTCGAGAGCTATGCAAAACACTATGGATAAGTATTTTTTTTTGCAACGGTATTGTAACTTTGAAGTCTCATAATTGAGAAAATAATCGATAGAAAAAGACTTATCGATAGTGTTTTGAAAAGCTTTCAAGGTAAGCTATGAGAATGTGCAATAAAAAATAGGGGTTGTCTTTGAAAATTTCGAAGTTCACCTCCGTATGACCCTGGGAGTTTTACTCAAGGTTAAATCGTCATTGCTATCTTCTTCCCCGCTTGGAACGGAACAACTTTTATCTGAACCATGTTTTATTACAAACCGTATTTCCGGAGGTATAAGCTTGTTACACTTTACTCGAGACACCCTGTATACGTTTGTACATTCCATATTGTAACGAACTGTTACTCCTCCGAGCGAAGCTCGCAGACACGTTTTTTTTTTAAGCGAATTCCAGAATAAGCGTCGGAGGGAATAACACACGCGACCCTCCCAATTACTCGTGATTGAATCTGATTTCGTGAGCCGCCGTGATGCAAGAGCGAAAATGTGCGAACGGCAATAAATCCGGACGTCGGGGACGTAACTTGACAGCTTGGACGAGGGGGGCTTCGATTTCAGAAAATGATATGTAAAATAGCCTCTATATTTTGCATACCTCGTGCGATGTGTGAAGTATCGAAGCAGAACTGATTTTGACTCTAATTTATGATATTCTTCGTGGATATTAGCGAGGCTCTGTTATTTTCAGCCTTGCGCAATTTTATCCTCAAGTCGTACGCAGAAAAATAATTCTTTATTTTGAATAATGGTGGAAATTTTAGAATGTGGATATTGGATAATTGGTACGTTAAATAAGAGGACAATGAAGAAATTCAGCAATTTTAAAATGGTCTGTAAAGTACATACCAGTAGGGTTGATCCGTAATTGTAGCGGTACGATTTAAGGGGTCTGCATAAGATTGTAATGAAAATTTCGATTTATTTTTTGCCTAATTTTGTAGCCTAGGATCTTGACTTTACTTTGAGACAAAGATTTTGTAAAAATTTCCAAAATTGAGCGAGTTAAACGACGATTTTTGTGCAGGGCCATATTGGCCACTGGGTTGCGGCGAACCAACCCCCTGCGATTAACCCTTCTTCATTTTGCCTTTTTCTCGTATCGCAAAATCTATTCGTCCCATTCCCTTCAAATTTGAACAGAGTATAGTTTATAACATTTTCTTCAGAATTATTTGGTTTTTTTTTCGTCGGAAACCGAACTTTTTTTTCAACAGCTTGGCATTTGTGTAATTTTCAAAATTAAAAAAAGGTACCCGTTCCTACGAGACTTGTATTATCATACTAAGGAACATTTTTTTAAATCTCAGTCCACCCTAGTTGCCATCATCATCTACACCGATTGGCCATGGAGCAACTGCGCCACTTTGTTTAAATAATAATAACTCCATTGTTTATGAATATTTACCAATAAAAAAAATACTCATACTTGCCAAGACTATGTATTAATTCTCTCCAAAATCCCAAAGTCGCCATGCCTCATACTCTCATCACAAAAAATTATTAAACATCGACCTATTTTTTTTGGGCTTCGGGCAGAACCGTAAACAGCCACGATTGAGGCTGTCCGCCGCCCCCGTCATAATTAATCCGCGAAAATCGCTCGATCCTCCTCAACTATCAGAGCCCTCGAAACATTTACAATCAACCGGAAATGAGAGATAAACGGCTCTGAGGAAATGCAAACCTGAATTGTGCAATAAAGGAACGTTAATCGCGAGGCGTGGCCCTTTGAGACGAGCACGTTGAGGCAATCGAATTTGTATCGTATTGTCGAGAGGAGACGAACGAAGAGCGGAGCCGGGAGCGAGTCTCCGTTGCGTCAACGAGTAGTAGTGTCGTCGAGTGTTTCTCAGGAGGAAATTGAATCAAGTGGGTGGATCGTCCGGGACGCGAGGAGGCTTTGGAGGGGGTCTAAAAGGTACCTTTGTGACGAGGAAGACCGCTCATTTACCGACGGCGTCGCAAAGCTCTCCTTCTCTTAACGCTTTGACGCTTTCATCGTCTCGTTTAACTGCGCTAAGAGCAACGCAGCCCCGTATAAATGTCACGATTATCATTTTTATTCCAATCGCTTTAATCACGAATTAATTTTTTTTTAAAACGTAAATTAATAAAATTTTGATCCAATAATAGGTCGATTTTTCCGTGCTGCATTAGCGTCACTAAATTTCGTTACGATAACAGCGAATTATTGATTCACGCTACAATTATTCGTAATGTTGATTGATTATTAATTATTGTAGAGCAAATTGATCGATCGACATGTCCCCGTTATGAGAAAAAAAATTCC
Source organism: Ophion ellenae (assembly GCA_963210295.1). Taxonomy (NCBI): domain Eukaryota; kingdom Metazoa; phylum Arthropoda; class Insecta; order Hymenoptera; family Ichneumonidae; genus Ophion; species Ophion ellenae. The sequence continues at coordinate 52,263,786 of OY723389.1, forward strand.
TTCTTTTTTTTCGACTTGATCATATTTTTTTAGAAGATTTTTATCATTTTAATGCCCAATAATGATATTTATGCTTTTGTGAATTCCAATTCGGCTTCGACAGGTCCGAAACGGTTTATTTTTTATTTATGCTAAATTTAACGAAAACAAAGTACTTTGAATTTTAAAAAAATTGTTAAATTCAGCACGAATGAAAAATAAACCATTTTAGGCCTGTCGAAGCCGAATTGTATATCACAAAATCATTAATAGGATTATTAGACATTAAAATTATAAAAAAATTTATAAGAAAAGTATGAAAAAAAATAGAAGGAAAGGTGGGCTCGCGATGAGACTGGTCTTAAAAATCATGGAATGGGTCACTCTACTTTAGAGAACATTTGGAAAAAAATTAAAGAAGGCAATCATCTTTTTTTTAAATGGTTTTCACTTTAGGAGCAAAAAAAACGTTGACATTGATAACTGATAATTTTTTTATACTTCTTAACGAAGGTATGCTTCAAAATGAAAAAAAATTATAGTGACATTTGTCGATATCTCAATTAGTTCAGGAGTTATCAGCGTTTAAACGTTTCCAAAACTTCCAAAATCGACATTTAAAAAAAATTAGAACTCCGAAATAAGAAGATACAAAAATCTGAAAATTGGGGTGGATATTCCTTCCATAGCGTACAGTTTTACCAAAAAAAAATCAGGAAAACCAAAAATGGTCGGGGGCTAGGTGAAATGGCGTGGAATTTCCCATAAATATATTAACTCCCGTTCCTATAACAGCGGATTAATAATTTACTCTGTTACTAATAATTATGCTTCTTAGAAACAAGATTAATTGCCAGGCCGATAGAATCGGATGTTTAAAGTACTCAATTTTATCGGCTATATATAATCATTAATTCGCGCCATTATTAATAATTACAGCGTAAATCGATCCACATACTCTGGTTACTACGAAAGTGAATTAATAATTCGAGCTATTATCATCGATCATTGTTGTTTATTTATTTATGCTGTACACGCATTTATATTCATATAATATGCATATGCTCTAGTAACTTTGAGAACCAAGTAATAATTCGCACTATTATTAATCATTATTGTTCTTCATTTATTTATGCTGTACACTAGTGGAATTACTTATGCACACTTTTGAATTTTAAGATTTCGCATTTATTCATCATTTTTACATTATAATCACTTATATTTTATGTTTTTATCAAAGTAGAAACATTCAAGATTAAAATAAAAACATCACAGTATCATTTTGACGTAGCAGAATATACATTTTTTTGTGGAAATATTAAAAAATGCTAAGTTCTATTGAATGTGTCCAGAATCATTTCCACCATTATATATGTATATGCTCTCGTTACTATAGAAATAAGATCGATTGCGAGACCGAAAAAATCGGATATTAAATACATATACAATTTACACATGTACAGGGTGTCCCGGTAATCTCTGCCACCCGAAATAACTCGGTAATTATCAACATCACAAAAAAATGTTCCAAACAAAAGTTGCACGGTGTGAAGGGGGCCATCGAATGCGACCAATTTTTTTTTATTTCGTGGAGGCGCTGACGCACAGTCAAGATCACCTCCACTTTTTTAACTGGAATGGTACATTTTTTTACTATCTTGTGGAGCACCTCAAGCCGCATAAATATATATATACAAGGTGTCCCATGTATCCCTATTTTGTTAATGACAAGCTCTGTGAAGATGCCCATATTTCGTTTTTCAAAATATTCTCATGTAATACACATATACACTACAGCGAACACAACACTGCTCTTGTAACGGTGCAAACAACGATAGCTCGCAAATACGTATTACGAAAAAAATATATTCTTCTATGTCTTCTTCCCTGCAGACATTACATTTTCGAACTGAAAATTTGTTTTTTATTTTATTTAAATTTTATTTGAAAACAAATATTTAAACGAAATATGGGCATCTTTACAGAGCTTGCCATTGACAAAATTAGGAATGAAAAAAATTGGTTTTGTACATCATACTATGCACGATAAGTGTACGAAGTTTCAAATTTTTCTCATTAATATTATACTCGGAAAAAAAAATTATTGATGCGCGGGATAAATACATGTATTTTACATTTAAAATTTCAATCGCTCAGTGGCGCGTGTTCCAATTTTCCAAGGGACTCCAAACTTTACACAGATTTTTTTTGATACACCTTGATTATGTTTTTGGGGTGGCATCGAGTTTTTATCGTCAAAGCCCAAATAGCGACCACTCTAATATATATATATATATATATATATATAGTAACTTTTGGTCTCATGGGAACAGTGTGTTTGTTACACACGCACACACCCATATATATATATATATATATATATATATATATATATATATATATATATATATATATATATATATAGGTGTGTGCGTGTGTAACAAACACACTGTTCCCATGAGACCAAAAGTTACTTGTCGTACACTCGGTTTTATTGGACGCGCAATCGATCTTATTTCCAATAACCTCAAGCAGCAATCATAAGTTGATTGCAACCATTGAACTTCAAACTTATCCGACATATATATATATATATATATATATATATATGTGTGTGTGTATATGTATATATATGTGTGTATATGTATGTATGTGTGTATATATATATATATATATATATATATATATATATATATATATATATATATATATATATATATATATATATATACACATTCCTTAGAAACGTATCTCGCAGTCCTCGATTATCCTTCATCACAATCGATAAATCGCCATCCGACGATATATATACATAAATACGTATATATCAGCAATTTTTCAAAATTTCATTGTCTCCCTACCTCAATGCACTGTGGAGCGGAGGAATCATGGAGATTCTCATTATTGGTGCACAATTTTAGAAGGCTGTGGAATGAGAGAGAGGGAGAGAGAGAGAGAGAGAGAGTGAGTGAGTGAGTGAGAGAGGGATAGAGCGAGGGAGGGAAGGAGAGAGATATATATGCATTAGCCGGAACAGTGACGAGAGTGTTGGACGGCTCGTCGACCCCGGAGGGCATCGGGCCAAATGAGAGAGAGAGTAGTCGTAGTTGCCCGCGGGATTAATAGGGTACGTGAATGCTCTACGCGTGGGATCTCACGTCCGTCAAGTTATTATAATACGAGAGAGAGAGAGAGAGAGAGAGAGAGAGAGAGAGAGAGAGAGAGAGAGAGAGGGAGGGTGAGACGGGCTTGTACGGAGACGAAGATGGTACGAATATCGAAAATGGACGGAGGGTGGCCCACACATATATGTATAGCTATGTATAACGCATGTGGGATAGGTACATTTTCCAGCCTCGAGTTACTCGGGGGACCGAGTGATGGTTTGTGCGTCATTCAATATCACTGCCAACGGTGATGGCCGATGAATCTACCATCGCACCCACAATCCGCACATTAGTATTGGCGACGCAGTAACGAGCGATGGGTGCGTAGAGTCTGTTCGATTTGTCACCGAACGTACATAAGTACATGGGTGCGGGTATAGCGGGTGCTCCAAGAAGTATTTATTAACACCTTTATGTTCAAAGCTATGCTTTGTCGAAAAATGTGTTCAACTTAGGGTCCCAAGGGTTTACACCTAGTCGAAAATTTTCAAAATGGGGATTTTTTTATTTTTGACGGATTCTCATAGTTCAAAAATATTCTGTGAAAATTTCAAGTAGGTTCGTTCAAAATTCAGGGACTTGTGGGCAAATAGGTGAACTTTAAACGCGTTTTTCTCAAAATTACTTTTTCAAAATCAGTGACCGAGATATCTCAAAAATCACCGCACCGATCAACTTCGAATTTTACGAACTTCTTTTACATATCAAGATGCAGTGCTTGAACGAAGGATTTTTTATTATTTCAATAAAAATATAATTTTAATATAAAGGATTTTTTATTTAACGAAGGATTCGCATTTAATTTTATGCAAAAGCTAAATGCGTTTGATTTTTTTATTCCGGATGATTTGTTTCCGAGCAGCAGTGGTCACCGTGAAGGACGTTTTTCAAACAGCGCTCTGAACAAATCATTGTACCTACCACATTTATAAATATTTTTCAAAATAAAAAACGTAAAAGATACTCACTTTTTAGTGTAAGAAAAAACAATATGAAAAACTGCACACGTTTTGCCAAAAAAAAAATCATGACAATTGACCTTTTTTCGGCCACGAGCTAGGCACAATGCCTTAAGGGGGGATTGTCTTTTTTTTCGCAAAATTTACCGCTTTTTGGGAATTTTTTTGTGAAGAAAGTATACGACGGAAAACTTGTGAAACTTGGCATATAGTTTTATTGATCTGTTTGGTACATACAAAAAAAATTTTAAACAATTTCATCAAAAAATCCGCCTCCCACCCCCCTCGACGCGCGATGGTCCTTTTTTGATGGTGTGCACGATTACAGCCTTCACGTTCATCCTGCAACAAAAACCCAAAAAGCATTTTACTTTAGACACATATAGCTATCGTTCGATGAAGGGAAAAAAAATTGACGATTTGGTGACGTTTTGAACTTGAAGTATCGATTTTTCGAAAGAAATTGATCGATTTTTTGTTATAAATAAAAAAACTATTAAACGTATTGCTTTTTTGCTTCATCAAACGATAAAAGGATGTCAGCTGAGCATTCTGTCCAAATTTGAAGGCAATCGGTTGAATAGTTTTTGAGAAATCGTGCACACCATCAAAAAAGGACCATCGCGCGTCGAGGGGGGTGGGAGGCGGATTTTTTGATGAAATTGTTTAAACATTTTTTTGTATGTAGTAAACAGATCAATAAAACTATATGCCAAGTTTCACAAGTTTTCCGTTGTATACTTTCTTCACAAAAAAATTCCCAAAAAGCGGTAAATTTTGCGAAAAAAAAGACAATCCCCCCTTAACTTTGATTAACAGCATTACAATTTTGTTTAATGGTCCACATGAAAAAAAAAAAAAAAAAAACATTTTTCATGAAGGGTACGTCCACTGCGCTACGGTGAACCACCCTGGTTCGATTTACCCTTTCTTTCCCTTTTTTCTCGAAACTGTTTTGTTAACCGGTGCAAGTCGTGTCTCAAAATCTAGACGTCCGATTCACTTCGTTTTTAATATGTTCATCCGTTTGTTAACAACAAATGATGAAAGTTGTTTTATCTGGTCGAAAGTCGAACTTTTTTTCTATGGCTAGGCATTTTCTTAAATTAAAAAAAAATCCGCTCATACGAAATTTTTATTATTACACTGAAAGTAGTTTTTTTCAGTTCAGATGAGCCTAGTCGCCAGAAGCATCGCCACCGATGGGCCACGCAGCAACCGCGGCACTTTGTTCAAACAATAATAACATCATTGAATATCGATATTTTGCGATTAAAAAAAACTCAAAAGTGTCAAGAACAAGTGTATCGATTGTCTCTGAAATCTCGACCTTTTCGTCCCAGAACTGTCATCAAAAAGTAATATTGAAAATCAACCGCTTTTTCGGGTCCCAAGCAATAAAGAAAATCCGGTCGTTTTCGGTATTTCTTTTTTATGAGAGCATTGGTACATAAAGGCCGGGATTTTAGAGACAATTGATAGTCCTGAGAAGTTTGAGTTTTTTTTATCGAAAAATATTGATATACAATGAAGTTATTATTGTTGACGGACGCGTCCATAAAACGTTATTTGAAATGCAAGAGGAACTGCAGATTTGAACAAAAATTCTTTTGCAAACGATTTTGACATTAAATTCCAAACTTTCGTAAATAGTGAACCTCGTGTTGCTTTCTGTCTAAACATTTAATACGTTACAAAAAAAATCGAATTGCAAAAGAATTTTTTTTTTTTGTCACGTTTAATTAAAATCTTTACAACTAGTCAGGAGTCCAGTTTCCGCAAGTTTTAACATTTTTCGACAATGGTCCACTTGCGATCGAACGTTTCGTATTTATCCTACGTATAGATATATAGGAGCCGACGAGTGTATTCGTATTGGAGACAGCATTTGAATTATGCCCAGCCCCGATGTACAGGTATAGGAAGGGCATAATAGTGTCGCCAGGCTCGTCGAGTTAACAGAATTAGACAGTCTACACCTTGCTTTGATATTGAAGACGCTAACACGTCACGTACATATATATATATATATATATATATATATATATATATATATATATATATATATATATATATATATACATATACATATATATATATGTATATATATATGTATATATATATATATATATATATATATATATATATATATATATATATATATTAGTACCCAGGCATTCGGTGTCAAATCGCTTGGGGTCTCCGCGTTGATTAAATTTGCAATTGCCTGATTCGAAGCCGCACACTGTTACAAAAGCAGGGCGAATGATTTGCAGCTCTACGGTCATCGGATATCTGCGTAATTGAAGGCACGATTTACGGTGCGTGAGAATGCCAAGCTAAAATCTGATCCGTGAGAATTGTAGATAACTCACCCAAATTTTGAGTTCCATCAACTCAAAGAAACTCGATCAAGCACACTTAAATTTTGAGTTGTACCAACCCAAGTGCAAACAAAATCCGCCTAATTTTAAATTCCATTAACTCAAGCAGACAACCCTCAATTTTGAGTTATATGAACACAAACAAACCTAAACAAGCTCACCCAAATTTTGAGTTGTATCAACTCAGTTAAACCCAGATAAACTCTCCCCAATTTTGAGTTCCATTAAGGCGTTACCCCCACTTGTAGCGCGAAAAAAAGGCCTTTTTCATGAATTTTTTAAAAGAAAACTACAAAACTTTTTTAATCGATCAATATACCATTTTAAAGAACACATCTTGAAGAACTTTCAGTAATTTTTTTATTGAAAAATATTACATTGTTTAGTGGCAAATGGCCGTCAATGAAATAATGTTTTTATATACACGGTTTGCGGTGACCAACATTGCGGCGAAGTGGATCATCTGAAAAAAAAATGCGGATGGATTTAGTCAAATATCAGTATAAACTAGTCTTTAATCGAAGGATTTTAAAAAATATTAATTTTTCACAAAATGGCGGACAGTCAAAGTTAATGGTTCGATTTTAACGAAAAAAAACGCCCTTTTTTTTGCTATAAAACGGCCATTTTTTTTCGAAAAAAAAAATCGAACGATTAAAGACTACATTTTTATGTATTAAATAAGCCTGCAAGATTTCAAGAAGATCGGTTCATTAGTGTTCGAGTAATCTTGGTCACCGACTTCAGAAATGCCATTTTGAGAAAAACGCGTTTAAAGTTTCTCTTTCAACGCTCTTTCAACGCGGATTCTTCTATTTCAACGCTCATATCTCAGTCAATTTTGTTCGGATCGACTTGACATTTTCAGGACATATTCTCAGATACTTATACTTCAAAAAAATGCAATAAAAAAAATCGATTTTTTTCAAAATCGCAAGTGGGGGTAACCCCTTAACTCAGGAAAACAACCTCAAATTTTGAGTTATTATAAGCCAAACAAACTCGCCCAAATTTCGAGCTATATCGACCCAAACAAACTCACTAAAGTTGTGAGTTAAGTTGATCCAAATAAACGCCGATAAACACGTGCCAATTTCGAGCTACATGGACCCGCACAAACTCACCCAAATTTTGACTTATGACACCCCAAACAACCTTACCCAAATTTTGAGTCATTTCAACCAAAACAATCCGAAGCAAGCTCAACCAAATTTTGAATTACATTAACCCAAACAAACTCGCCCAAATTGTGAGTTATATGAACCCAAATAAACTCACCTAAATTTTAATTTGTGTCAAACCAAATTGATTTTCACCAATATCTGACGTTCGCATTTTAATGTTTTTTCCCTCTCGCCAACTTGTGAGAACTTTGATATATATATATATATATATATATATATATATATATATATATATATATATATATATATATATATATATATATATATATATAAATCGCGACCATTCGTTGACATTCACGGGTAAAACATCGCGGAGTCTCGAACAGCGGCACAAATGTCATTATCGTTGTCAATCTTCTTCGAAGTGAGAAGAAAAATCTCTGTCGAAGATTTCGACGTTTCCACAGCTCTATGTGCGGCTCGGTCGAATTACAATAAATCAACATTCAGCTCCGTTCGTTTGAGTTTGCGAAAAAAAAAAAACGAAAGGAAGACCAAACAAAGACGAACAGAAAAGACCGCGCGGCTCGGTTGGAAGTTTCTATTTGCATGAAAATTAGAATAATCGTGGCGCGCACTGTCGATGTACAAGGAAGCTCGCACCTTTTCAACGATAGTTTTCCCACCTGCATTTGCAATTTAAAAGCTCGGAGTGATTGAGGAAGATCGAGATCTACTTTAACGTATATACAGGGTGACAATCGTGTGATTTTTAAGTCTTGTGCGGAGATTTCGGGACCGATTAAAACATATCATTTAAAGTCAGTTTCGATAGAAAAAAATACAGCGTATTATTCTGACGAGCAGTATTTGCCAGAAAAAAAGAATTCCGGCAAAAAATCCGTTCTATTCTGAGTTCAGCAGAATAAAGATTATTAAATTCCGAATAGGAAACACTTCGGAAAAACTTTGTTCATGCATCCCGTTATGGAGAAAAAAAATTATCCAAGATGCATTTTAAAATGGCCAAATGAAATTTAATATCATTTGAAAAAAAGGTTTTCAGGAGTTTTTCACGTTCGGATTGTTACTTATTTGCATCCTGCTGAACTCAAAGTGGAATTTTCGTTTTTTTTCGTGAATGCTCAATATTTCTGGCAAATAATCCTCGCCCACAAAAATATGCTGTATTTTTTGTCGAAGAGGACTTGAAAAACCATGGAAAATGATATTTTTTCAGACAAACTCCGACCGATCATCCACCAGTGACAGTGAGGAATTTATATGTGCTGAGGTATTCGACGACACCCGCGTCGAAGGATCGACAGCAACGATGACGACGACGTCAAAAGGCATTAATGACGATCGAGTCTATCGTGTTGGGCGTCGAGTGGTCCAGGTTCACCGCGGTCGAGGGGGATGGACATACTTCGCAGGATCACGGACGAGTTACAACGAGATGACGCCTTGACGAAGGACCGCTCTCCCTCTCTCTCTCTCTCTCTCTCTCTCTCTCTCTCTCTCTCTCTCTCTCTCTCTCTCTCTCTCTCTCTCTCTGTTTCCCTCTCACCATTAAACGGAAAAAGAGGCATAGCCAAAAACGCGATGGAAAGAGGGCACGTGTAAGACGAGCGTAGAGACGAGAATCCCCAGGCAAAGGGGCTCGGGGGGTTAAGCTTGTCGTGTAACATCACGTCGCGTTTCTCCTCGAGTAACTCGAGAACGAGCGTGAACATCTTCGGAGCGCCTCGGGCTCCAAAAACGAGAGAGTAAGAGAGAGAGAGAGAGAGAGAGAGAGAGAGAGAGAGAGAGAGAGAGAGAGAGAGAGGAAATACTCTCGAATCGCTCAACTACCATGACAGGGCTTACGAGAAGAACATACGGTCTACGTATTAGGGGTTATACATACGAACAGATATTTAGTGACGAACGAAACCGGTGATACGTATCGCTACAGGGTGGCCCGAAAAGACCCCCTCCATCGAATCGGAACTTCCTCAAGTGTTTAAGAAAATAATTACACAAATTGTAAAAATTATTTTCCAAAAGTCCAATGTTTTCCCAATTTCCAAAATTCTCGCCTATATGAGGAATATTAAGTGGTTGTATATGGGAAATTCCACGCCATTTCACCTAGCCCGTGACTCCGACCATTTTTGGTTTTTCTGGTTTTTTTTTGGTAAAATTGTACCCCATGAAAGGAATATCAACACCAATTTTTATCTCTTCTCTTTTAGGAGTTATAGTTTTCCCAAAAATGTCGATTTCGGAAGTGTTGGAAACGTTTAAACGCTGATAACTCCTGAACCAATTGAGATATCAACAAATGTCACTACATCTTTTTTTTTTTATTTTGAAGCATACTTTCGTTAAAAAATATGAAAAAGATTATTGATGATTAATGCCAACGTTTTTGTTGCTTCTAAAGTGAAAGCTATTTTTTTAAAAGATGATCAACTTTTTTTCATTTTGTTCAAAAAATTCTCTAAAATAGAGTGACCCATTCTATGAGTTTTAAGACTAGTCTCATCGTGGGCCTATTTTTCGTTCTATTTTTTTTTCGAATTAATCATAATCTTATAATTTTAATGTCCAATAATGTCACTAATGATTTTGTGATTTCCAATTCGGCTTCGACAGGCCTGAAACGGTTTATTTTCAATTTGTGCTGAATTTAAGGAAAATAAATGATTTTGAATTTTTAAAAAATCTTTAAATTGAACACAAATAAAAAATAAACCGTTACATGCCTGTCGAAGCCGAATTGGAAGTCACTTAATCATTTAGTGATTTCCTTTAGTAGTCCTACTTTAGTCCTTGCCATTTTTACTCAAAAATAGAAAATGGCCGAGTTATTCAAGAAACACGATTTTTCATGAAATTCAAAATGGCGGACCGAAGCCCATGGGGGATTTGGTCGCTATTTTGAATTTAGGTTTTAACCTTTGCAAGGTTAAAAGTACAGAGTGACTGGGTTATCTTTGCCAGAAAATAATGAAGCATAACTTGCCGCAAATGTGACTTATTTGGAACAAAACTTGCCGTTGTAAGGACAAGTGTAATAGATGATGTTGCCGCGTCATACAAATGTCACCAGTGGCGTTTTAGCGGGACTCTATGGACCTATCGTCATGTGTACTGCCAACTTTCAATTCGAGAAAATCGTGTGCATAACGTCATCTATCGCCAGCGGGCGATTTCATATGCACCTAATATGCACCCAATGCCCAATGGGCACTATCGAAACTTACAGTTTCGTATATACATATATACCCACACACGTACAAATACTTGTGATAAAAGGGTTCAGTCCAGTAATAGAGACGAAAACCCAGCACTTTTTAGCGTAGAATGTGAATTTTTGACTGAAGGTAGATGGTTGCATGCTGAAAGTAACCCCAATAAAATGTTGCCCCTCAACACGCCCCAACCCTAAGAAATAGGGGTTGAAAGCTCAAAAATCGCCGTATTTCGATAATTAATAGCCCGATCAAAAAATATTTTAAACAAAAGTTTTTTGGAATAACAAAATACGTATAAAGTTATCTAACCCCCAATCTCCTATCTTTGAAAATAGCGGCACAAAAACACGGAAGCACCGCTGAGCCAAACAAGGACGCAGCGATATGTCTACTCCGCTCGCACACGCATCAACCCCGAATTTTCTAATCGTTTTTGTGCCGCTATTTTCAAAGATAGGGGTTAGACGTCAGGTAACTTTATACGAATTCTATTATTCCAAACAACTTTTGTTTGAAACCTTTTTTGACCGGGCTATTAATTATCGAGATACGGCGATTTTTAAGTTTTCAACCCCTATTTCTTAGGGTTGGGGCGAGTTGAGGGGCAACATTTTATTGGGGTTACTGTTAGCATGCAACCATCTACATTCAGTGAAAAAATCATATTCTACGCTTAAAATGCTGGGTTTTCGTCTCTTCTACTGGACTGATAGGGCCTGGGGTGCCCGAGCCCCACCCCACGCACGAGAGCACCACTGGCCCAGACAAGGACGCAGCGATATGTCTACTCCGCTCGCACACGCATCAACCCCAAATTTTCTAATCGTTTTTGTGCCGCTATTTTCAAAGATAGGGGGTTGGACGTCAGATAACTTTATCCGAATTTTATTATTCCAAACAACTTTTGTTTGAAACCTTTTTTGACCGGGCTATTAATTACCGAGATACAGCGATTTTTAAGTTTTAAACCCATATTTCTTAGGGTTGGGGTGAGTTGAGGGGCAACATTTTTGTGGGGTTACTTTTAGCATGCAACCATCTACATTCAGTCAAAAAATCATATTCTACGCTTAAAAGTGCTTGGTTTTCGTCTCTTTTACTGGACTAATAGGGCCTGGGGTGCCCGAGCCCCACACACGAGAGAACCACTTGCCCAGACAAGGACGCAGCGATATGTCTACTCCGCTCGCACACGCATCAACCCCGAATTTTCTAATCGTTTTTGTGCCGCTATTCTCAAAGATAGGGCTTTGGACGTCACATAACTTTATACGTATTTTATTATTCCAAACAACTTTTGTTTGAAAGATTTTATCATCGGGCTATTAATTATCGAGATACGGCGATTTTTAAGTTTTCAACCCCTATTTCTTAGGGTTGGGGCGAGTTGAGGGGCAACATTTGATTAGGGTTACTTGCAGTATGCAACCATCTACCTTCAGTCGTAAATTCATATTCTACGCGGAAAAATGTTCGTCTCTTTTACTGGACGACGATATGACTTCCGAATCAAGAAGGTTGGGCCCTTTTGTAGGTCGTCACGCGCGCAGGAGTCGATCGAAGGAGATGGAGCGCAAAGCGCATGGATTTTCATCCGCGCTCCCGGGGTCTGTGGTTCTTATGCTAATCCAGGATCATGGGTGGCCCTCGCGCACACGCCCTTCGCTCGCCGTCGAGTGCCCGCCTTCTCCCGTATTAATTGCACTCGCACACGTACACGTATATACCGCGGCGTGTGTACACGCGCACACGCAAAACCCGACGCAATACGCGTCAGACACGAGGCATCTCGATCAAAATCGGCCGGCCCATAAAGCCCTCTGGGATTTCGATCGAATTCCTTCGCCCTTTATCCCTCCGCGATCCACAAAGGGTTTTTTTTCTTTCTCAGGCAGCTGCTGTTTTCGAATTATCTTCTTGAAATGAATTTCACGCCAATTTCGTAGTGAAATTTTTCGGCGACTTTTTTTGTCTCTTTGAAGAGGAAAATCGTGCATATTGGAAATCCAAACAAGCTCAAACACCTTACTGCTCTGGGGTTTCATTTGAAGCACAAAAGCAGGCTGACATGACAACATTTTTGTCAGTTGATGAGATTCAAATTTTTTTTCGAATTCGAAAAATTAGTACATGCACAAATTTTTTTCATTTTGCATTTTTCGACGAAATCGAAAAGCACTTTAAATCGCATAAAATTATGTGTGTGTATATATATAACTCTGAGTAGGATAAAGCATTTATCTTTTTTCGAAAAAATTAGCGAGGAAGAAGCTTTATTTCCGTGGATGTCCATTCTTTCGCAATAAAAAACTGAAAATAAAAGAAAGTTTATTAATGTACGTGTTTTGTTTGCCGATTTTGCAAGACGGCGTAGGTAAACGTTATAACTGACTCAAAACAAAATATATGTACGTATATAATTCTGAGTCGATGAAAGCAGTCTTTATCATTTTTCGTAAAGGTAAAAATAAAAGTAACTTTTTGATGTACGTGTTCTATTTTTTTCTATTTTTTTTAAATTTTTCCAAAATTGAGAGTCAAAGAAAATTTATTTACGTTCGCATTTTGTTTTCCAATTTTGCAGAATTGTGTAAACGCTTCAGTTCACTTAAAATTTTATATATAAAACTCTGAGAAGGTTCTTTATCATCATTTTGCCAAAAAATTAAAGAATTTTCATGTCTGTATTCTACTTTTTCCGTCTATTTTTTAAATATTTCAACAAATTCCAAATGAATCAAATTATTTATTTTTCGATTTTCCAAAGTTGTGTAAGCGCTTTAGCTCACTCGAAATTACACACATATCTATATATACCGGGTGTCCCTCTTGTCTCTGCCACCCGAAATAACTCGGTAATTATCGACGTCACAAAAAAAAGTGTTTCAGACAAGTTGTACGGTGTGAAGGAGGCCATCAAATGCGACCAATTTTTTTTTATTTCAGTGACGCTGACGCACAGTGAAGGTCACCTCCACTTTTTTAAGTGGAATGGTACATTTTTTAGCCATCTTGTGGAGCACCTCAAGCCGCATAAAAAACATTCATTCAATGTCATTCAAGGTCATTCAAGGTCAGTATCGATTATACAAATCACCTAATGATCAGTACCAAATCACTACCAAATATTTGGTAGTGATCCGAGATATTTAGATTTTTATTTAATTTTAATAGGTGACCTTGAATGACCTTGAACGACTTTGACTTTGATATATATATATATATATATGAACATGGACAATTTCGAGTTAGTTAACGTGTTTTTATAAATAAAAAAACTCATGATTTAAAAATATCTGACTCGTTGCGCCGAAACGAAAAATGAGCTTAATCGTTACAGCGTTCATGTGTACATAAAAAAATCTGTTCCCTCGATCTCGCATGGAGTACCTGGACTATATATCTGTATTGAAATCCGAGTGCTCGGCACGAGTATATTACGTGAGTATGTGTATCGCATGCCCGAGCTTCGGAGTGCAGAGATTAATATCAGCGTTCGATTAACGTCGATCGCGGGACGTTTATCCCTGGCAAATTCGCGTTCGGGCCAATTCCAGCGTACGAAAGAAAATGATCGAATAACGCGGTAACACACATGCGCACGTGCGCGTTCGTGTACGTGCGCATACGTACGTGGCCGCCGCGTTCTCGTCCTGAGAAAAACCAGTGCACTTTCGATTTAAAAAAAGTCCGACGAATTATTGCACTCGTTATTACTATGGACAATAATTGGTGATATATATTATTATTTGCAGCTGTTATTATCAAAAATTATTGTACGTTTTTTTAGCGAAGAAGTGGCGGTTAACAAGGGCAAGAATATTTTTTATTAAGAGCTATATTTTTATAAAAAAATCTTATTTATTTATTATTATTATTATTTGAGTTAGTATTGGTTATTTTTTTTTGTAATTTTCATTTTTATGAGAGATACATTGTGATATTTTTTTACGTAAAAAAGAACTAGTTGATTAGTGATATGACAACTTCTTGCAGCATTTTTTGAGAAGGGGGGAGAGAAAAACGTGACAGGGATTTAAGGGCGGAATCCACTCTGACGGGCCCAAAAAAGGTCGTTTTTTCCGATTTTTTTGTTGTGAACTAGATAATTTATTTGGGATTTGGAGAAAAAGTATTTTATCAAGCGTACATTGAACTTATTTCCTGTACATTTTATCTAAAATAAATAAAAAATTGACGTTTTTGAGATGCAACAGAGCCTCTGTATAAAAATTGTGGTCCAATGGCCGGATCGACAAGTCGGCGATGGTTGGTCTGAAAAATCAAAATAAAAAGTTTTATAATCTGTATAAATGTATTTCTCGTTGTACGTATCCGTTTTTTCGAAGAAAGAAAATACACCAAGTGTCGAGTGTTGAAAAAAAGTGTAATTTTAGCGAAATTTTTACTAATTGAAAAATACTAAATCTAAAAAAAGGGCTACGTACAACAATAGCTACTAGAAGTACGGGAATTTTGGGTTTTTAAATTGACAATCGGACAATTATAGCTAGATTCACAACTGCGACCATGTCGAGAAAAGTCGTTTCGAGAAAAACGCGATTGAAAGTTTTACTATATGTAAATCGCTGCGCTCACTAAATCGTCTGCAACTTCGTTAATTTTCAATATTTGAAATTCAAATTTTTTCACTCATTTTCGAATATGTATACTTTGAGAAAAAGCAAAAAAAAATATTTGTTCACCCGTCGAAGTCCTAGCCGTGAGTTAATATTACTTTTTTAAATAATCGTATATAATAATAATTTTATTATTATTAAATTAATAATACTGATTAGTTAATGAGTATTATTAACTTAATAATTATCATCAACATTATATTTATTGTTAACTCAATTTTTTTTTCCTCTACAACTTAACTTTCCAATCAACTTCCCCAAACGATTATTTATTTATAATCCCCGGTTGTTTATCGTCGCTAATTTCGTTCTTTCCTTCATTCGCAGGTAAAGGTTCTCCATTAAGGGGCACCACTAGTATGACACTTTTAAAAAATCGTTTTTTTTTTGCTCTCTTTGATAGTCTATACCTTCAAGTATATCTTACTACAATACTGTACCTTATACTTTTATCGATTTATAACAATGAAATCTATGTTTTTATCTTTCAAGGCGTTTTTCTCAAAACGACATTTTTCGAATTTGCTGCAGTTCTAACTCGAATACATATCATCCGATCGACTTGAATCTTGTTTTAGTGTATGCAGTATTTATTTCCTCAAACAATGACTCTGCAGTTTTTTGATAGGATAAAAATGTCAATTTGCCATACAAAAAAACCATTACATTTTTAAGCGTAATTCAGAACTATTTTTCCAAAACACCGTTATTTTGTTGGATTTTAATTTTGTTCACAATTCTGCGTCATTGTACAGGCAATACCTTCTAGGTTAATGGACTTTTTTTATTTAATTATTTCGGGCACTCTGACGGCCGCAATCATTGTAGCAGTGGGAGAACTTTATTTTTGAGACTCAGGAGACGGCGCGTAAGTCGCTGAAACTTGAATATTTTCATACAAAAAAATTACCGTATAAACATAATTTATACACAAATGTATCCTCGAAATTTCAAAACATTCGATGCAATACTTTTCTTTCGATCAATTCCCGAAAATCACCTTTTTGGGCAGTCACATTAGTGGTGCCCCTTAAGGTCGAACGAGCGCGTGCGCTTGAATTCTATAGATGTCGTTCAAATTTTAACGAGATATTGTTCATATCATTATGCATGTTCGAGTGCAATTTCAAAAAGTCGACTATTTAGATTCGGAGATAATGGGTTTTAACAATGGAACTTTTAACACTGCACGGTCTGCATTTGCCGAAAGTCAAGTCACATAATTCGTCGTACCATTATACGGTGTTTATACATTTTTAGAGTAGCAGAATTAGTAGCAGACCTACAATTTTTAGGACATTTTTTAACTACCATTTTCGTCTATAAATAGTGACTTAAGGGGTAAGGCCACTGTAAATTTTGCCAGACGAAAATTTGGCCATCGAAGGACAAATGTATGGTGCTGGGATTGCAGACTAACGGTAAATTTTTTTTTTACCTTCTTTTTTTTATTTTTTCCAATAAAAAACTATTTTTTTTACGTTTTTCTCGAAATACGGTTTTTCAAAATGGCACGCAGCATCACTCGAACAATTTTCATTTTTTTTACTTGAAATTTTGACCAGATGTGAACATTAACATTATCTTGAGAATGTCGATCGGGATTTTCAATAACTTTATTTATTGATTTTTTATTAACAAAAAACTAGCCGTTTTTTCGTCAAAAATCAATTTTTTTTTCAAACGCACGCCAAATCCACAAAAATTGATACTTTTTAAAATCCGATCGACATTCTCTAGCTATAACCCTCTAGATTGATGGTTTTTTTTTTTTTGTTCTAGATTCAAAAGTGCACCAGTGGTGCTGCGTGCCGCGGAGCCCTGCAAGCAAAACATGCCCCGGGAAGATAGCTGTGGAACCGCCATTTTGTTTTTTTTTTGCTGTAAAAAAATTTGATAATAAAGTTTAATGTATGCCCGATAACACCCTTAAAAGTTTTTTTTCAATTACCTTCAATTTTGGAAGCAAAAAATTCGTGAAAACACCTTTTTTTTGGACCGTTACAGTGGCCTTAGGCCTTAAATAAATACGACTTTAAAAAAATGTATTTATTAAGTGTAACAACTTTTATAAACCTATCCAAAAAAAAAATCATGAAAATAGCCTTTTTTAGTGTCTAAAGTGAGAAGACCCCTTAATAAGCCCGATCCAATAATCACGACGGCGCGTCGCCTAAAGCCCGAGACCGTCGAAACGCCAGGACGAATTCGGCGCACGGAGCACCGCGATGACAACCCCATTTTTCTCAGGAACAAATTGCACTTACGCACATGTGTCGCATATCGCCCCGGGCTGGTCGCGCCCATCGGAAATGAAAACGAAATGGCGAGCGAAGAGTGCACACGCTGAAGAGATTCGGTTTGGACGCGCGAGAGGGCTAATTTCCAGCTGGAAAGCGAAGGACACGGAAGGCAGGTGGTGAGGCCTCTGGGGACAACGCGAAGCCGTAGGTTCGATATATCTATATATCGACATCAGACCAGACGAGGAGGGACGAAGCCGTTGCGCGGACCTTAATTACATTATTAACGAACAATGGCCCCAGAAATGAAGAGAAATATGGGGGGGGGGAGAGAATGGGTTTGTTCGACTGCAATACGGTTCATTTTGATCGAATAAATGTATCAATGAGATTCGTATGAAACTAATTAAGTTCGATTTGAGAGTTCGACAGGGAGAGAGAGAGCGAGAGAGAGAAATACGAAGCGAGAGCAAAATGTAATTAGTCGCTGGTATAATGAAGTGTGGTATCTCTAATTACTTATTTATCTCGTCGTTTATCAATTATTATTTTATATTCATTTATTACCATGGGTATGTAGCATCGAGCAAGCTATTTCATTTCTTTATTATTATTGTTTTATATTGATTGGTTATTATCTGGTAAATGAAAGAATTTGTACAGTAATTTACGTGTAGGATAAATTTATACAAAATGAGAAATTTTGCCGTTGTAATTATTTGTATTTATGTGGAATAATATTATTAGTCTGTAGATGGATAATGTATGCATCGTTGGGCGGATATTTCTTCACGGTGGGAGTATTGAATTATACGGTCGGATTTTTACACACACACTGCCAAAAAAAAATTTCAATTTAAATAGGATCTATTTAAATCGCATAGGTTTGATATTTTTTATTTGTTTCCGGTATTCTTTTTTAATATTGAATATATTCAAAATGAATAAATAAAGATTCGATTCAACTAAATCTCTATTTGCTTACAATGTACCCTGTAAATCTAAG
Source organism: Ophion ellenae (assembly GCA_963210295.1). NCBI lineage: Eukaryota > Metazoa > Arthropoda > Insecta > Hymenoptera > Ichneumonidae > Ophion > Ophion ellenae. The sequence goes on from OY723389.1 coordinate 52,282,530, forward strand.
TGTACCATATATACATGAAATATTTCATAATCCAAAATAAAATGAAATTCTTAATTGAGAGTTTTACGACAACGATATTGTATCGTAATTCGTCATTACCTGGCCGTTCGAGATAATTTCTATGGAAGAAAATATTTCACCTATGTGGGAATCGAACCTAGAACCTGAATTCCGATCATTATTCGCTGTATCGCATAAACTATATCAATTAGTTAATATCATTGTGACAATTAGAGAGTTCAATCGAATAACATGCTATATATTTTTCTAACATACCCGAAATATATAAAATTCCTCTCTCACCACCCTCTCTACCCCCACACCTCTTTGATATGTGCGGTACAATAAAGACAGACCATTAAATCAAATAGAAAAATAGTTCACTCTACGAAAATTCTATTTAATTTAAATTTAAAAAAATAGAACCATTTAGTGGATTCAACTAAATTGTTTTTTTTTGAGCAGATGAAACCGAATCACAGATTTATTGAGATTAAATAAAATATTTAGTTATTGGACGATATTGAATATATTTTGATCTGGATAAATGAATATATTCAAAGTAAATAATTTCAATAATGGAATGCAACAGGAAAAACTTGATTCCACGAAAAATCTAAGTAGTTCAAATAAACAAAGATCAAATAGACGCGATTAGTTTATTTCAATAGAATTCTTCTGTCAGTGCAATTAATACACAGTCGAGCCGAGGTTGGGTTTTTTTTTAATTGAAAAATGTTGATAAACAATGAAGTTATTATTATTCGAACGAAGTGCCACCGATGCTGCATGGCCAAGTAGTGTAGGTGGTTTGGCAACTGCGCTCATCTCAAATAAAAAATGGGGATTTCGAAAATTAGATAAATGGTAAAGGTCAGAATCAAACGTTCGATTTTCGAACAAAAGAATATTTGAATAATTGTTTATTAACAAATGGATAAACATATGAACAAATTATCCGGTCATGCGATAGAATGAGATATATTATATGGACGATATAGGTCATAACCGATCAATATAATATTACAATGAATAAATTTATGAATAAATAGTGATATAGATACTCTACTTTTATTATCTGTTATATTATCTACAATACGTATACATATATGTTTATATACGTAGATTATTGCTGATGTGATAATAAAAAAATTAACAAACTAGTAAAAAATATATTTGATATCAGGTAAATTCAATATTATAATGGATGAATTCATAAACAAATGGTAATATAGATACTCCAGTTTTATTATCATCTACAATATCTACAGACCTACTCATTCATCCATTATTATTATCATCTATAGATCGATTTAGATATTTTTTATCTTCGGATATATTATTTACAATATACATATACATATTTAAATAATTAGTAAAATAACAATAAGTGAATGAATAAATTTCCAAGCAATACACTTAACATCAGATAATCATGAAACTATACTGGATGAATTAATAAATAAATAGTAACATACACACACCCGATTCATTACCATCTACATTATTTACAAATCTATCAATTTATCTATTATTATCATTATCTATAAAACGATTTATATAATATTTATCTTCGGACGTAATAGCTGCAATATAAATAAACAGAAATAAATGATTTTCATACATAATACCTATAATAATAATGTGGCAGGAAATATTAACTATAAAACGAATGGTAGTTTCATACAAATTAAATTAAAAATTCGTTCACCAAGTCGAAAAATAATTAATTTGAATAAAATATTTACGGCAATTTGTTTTCTCCAAAGTCAAGCCGTGTTTCAAGCTAACGGCACGTAGCCACTCGGAGAATCTATCACTCGGGCTCCATCCTCTTTCATTCCATTTTTTTCTCTCACTCGTCGTGCTCAAGAGGCTCAACGACACTCTGTCGAACACGTGCATATAGCTATATCGGTAATACGTATATACATGGGATAGAGATGGTTGTTTGTGCAGCGGCATATTCAGTAGCAATCTCGCCGTTAGAGAGGGAGAAGAATCAGCGAGCAAACGGGGGGGCAGTCTATTGGCCGCTGATGAGGTTATTCCGCCCTCTCTTTCCCTCGGGAAGTGACGTCACTTGGCCACTTTAACGTCGCAAACATAACGAGCGACTGACTGACTGCTGATGTGAGACCGTCGCGCTCCCGCAACGACAGATGCATTCGCTCTCCTTACATTTTGTGTTTATTCATTATCACGATTTACATTTGCAAATTGTTCTTGTTGAAATAGAGAAAAAAATGTTGAGCTGGGTTATGGGGGGGGGGGGGGGGGGGGGTTGCGTTTGAATAAACATTTTGATTAAGATTAATTATTTTTATTTAATATTATTTGATATAATTTCATGAAGATTATCGGAAATTAAATACGAAGATTGGAAATCATGTGGCACGGCATAATTATAGGAAATTGAATAACAATAAACTTTGGTGAGGATTAAAATGAATGAAATTTAATTAAACAAGTATTGAATATGATTTAATAAAAATGGAATTTTTAATTGGTGGAAATTAGAGTGAACGGGATTTAAATCATAAGTCATTTGAATTCAATTAAAATATAATTAAACATGAAGAGAATTAAATTATAAGTAATTAATTGCTGGAGCGATTTTCGGGTAATATTGTTATTGCAAAATCTAGAATTCATAATAATTATTATAGATTTTGCAAACTAGATTAGAGTATTAGAATTGAATTGTTATAAATGTCATTTAATTGAAATACTAGAATTTAATTCAATTGATATATTAAAACACAATTCAATGAAAATATTAAAAATTGATTCAATCAAATTATATTTTTTATTAGACATTAACAGAAATTATTAATTTTCATCCAGTCAAAATATTATAATTTTATTTGATTAAATTATCAGAATTATTAGCAATCAATAAAAATTATCAGAAATTCATATTGTAACACGTTTGAGATTTTAAACAAAATCACTAGCAATGTGTTACTAGAAATTGCAGTCAAACGAATTATTGCAATTTAGTTGCCTGGTAGATTTGCCATGAGTAACCCAAATAAAAATCACAAAAATATCATAAATCAATCGTTGAATGATAAACAGTAATTAATTAAATTCGTAAGGTTCAGAATACATTTCAAAATAAATAAAAAATATTTAAACAATATAAATTAAATGATAAATTTTAAATCAGAAAACAAAAGGATTACAATTTATTTCCATTAAACTTTTAGAGTTTAATTACCGGACGGATTTTAGTTCTGTAGCTTTAGGACAAAATGAAAATAAAAAAAAATCCTAACACATTTGAGATATAAAAAAAATAGTAAAATGTTTTTAGAAATTAAATTCAATCAGTCAGTTGAATTATTAAAATTCAACTGCCTTGTCGATTTGCCATGAGTAAGTTATTCAAAATCGTAAAAATACAACAAATAAATCATTATATCATAGAGAAGAATTACTTTAATTCACAAGACTTATTAGAAAATAAATAAAAATATTAAAATCGAATTTTAACTCATAGAGTTGTACCAAATTATTTAAAAAACGCATCGTCCTAACCATGAAATTATACAATCGCAAATATTATAATAAATCGAAAAAATGTGGGGGAATTCGTACCATCGTAAAGAGTTATGCGAAATATAAAAGCAGAATACATGGGAGTAAAAGCGACGCGGCACGAGAAGCATGAAAAGTCTGAACACATAGTGGATTGCACTACTGACACGATCGCGTTTATACGTCTGCCTCGAATTCCATTTGCGCTGCTCGAACTCCTCGCTGCTCGTCGCGTCGCGATTGCGTTCGCGCGCACACATTAGAACCTCATGTATGACATTTTCACAGAACGCGCACGGAACGGTACTCTGTAGTTCTCGTTCACGTGCACGATTCCCAAAGAGTAAATACCTTAACACTACGAAGCTTCGATGCATGCGAATTTAACGCATACGAATTACATTCTCCCCTGTACAAATAAATTCCTTTTCCAATTCAAATAACATTTTCTTCGTAACTGAATTCATTTTTTAAATCTATTGCAAAATGGCAAAAAAATCTGTAATTTCTTCAACATTTCATATAATTTTTTTAACCTTATCATTTTTTACTTGCGAAAAATGAAGTTAAAATATTTAGCAAAGTTGACACGTTCATTTTGTAATTGATAAAACATTTGAAAAAAATCACTTTCTTTCACAGTTCAAATTCTGTTTTTACCTTAACCTTTTGCGGCATATTGTAACACTGGTGTTACCCCAATTCAATTCAAATTTTGACGATTTAAATGTGTTTTTTTTAATTAAATATGGCGGTTGCAAATGCGTTTCAAGGTTTCAAGGA